>VUQS01028192.1:31942-52870 GCA_015108495.1 Heterochromis multidens | reverse complement strand
GTGGTGTTATTGTTTTAGGATGCTTTAGCCTTCAACGACTCCGTCCATGAGTTTGCTTTAATCTGACATTTTCCACTTAGAACAACTGGAGTAATATGAATGGCTTCAAATTTCTAGTGAAGTGAGCTGTGTCATCAGCAGCCAGTTTGTGTCCTCCCTACTTATTATGCTGTTTAGCTAAACTGAAGTTGCAAACTGGTGCACATTAATATCAATTCAAGCTAAATTCAATATATGGAGGGAGGTGCTCTCATCAGCAGACTGAAAAAGTTTAGGTCACATTAGTTTGCTGATGCTGTCTCATTTGAATCTCATCAAGGTCAATGTTATTGTCTCTGACGGGAACCCATTAAAACCGAATATGAAAATTAGTGTGATGAAAGGACAGAAGCCGGTAGAAGGAGGGGATTTTATGTGGCCTACAAAGCAAAGAATAATAGTTTCCCCATTCACATTACGAGCAATGAAATACATGTCCAGCAGGGGGCTCTTTCAACTCATAAATGAAATTTGTGGCAAGTGTTTGATTCAGTACTTGTCTAAAATTAGACTCACTAAGTCTGATAAAATTTAGCAGAGATAAAACCAAGCTGGCATGCTGAGAAAACCGTAAAAAAAAGAACGCTCTCCAGCTACTCAGTAAGATGTGAGTTAAAATTTACATGTATAAGAGAAGCATAATGACTGTGAAGTACAAAGGAAAAAAGTGTCAAACAGATCTTAAAGGAAATACAGAAAGAACCGAGTTCTTAATGTCACAAAATTTCAGATACACCCACAGAACGTTTCAAACATTAATCACAGCAGGACTCTTTAAAAGTAAAATTAAAGCCTTTGCATCAAGCTCTAATTAAACAGAGCTCAAAATGAGAACCTGAGGAAAGTAATATACACT
This sequence comes from Heterochromis multidens, assembly GCA_015108495.1. Lineage (NCBI taxonomy): Eukaryota > Metazoa > Chordata > Actinopteri > Cichliformes > Cichlidae > Heterochromis > Heterochromis multidens. The sequence continues at coordinate 51,975 of VUQS01028192.1, read as the reverse complement.
ACAGGCTAATTATCTTTTTCTTCTACACAAAAAAGTTTATTGTTTGGTGAGATTATAAAGTTTGAATGAACAAAAACTTTTTAAGAAGTGAATAAATTGAAATCCAAAGTCTGAATGCTGGATTTTTTTTTTTGTCCTTAGAGTACTTAGTTAAGTTCTTAAAGTCTGAGTTTCTGCATAAGATGTACAGTACAGTTATGGCCTGTTTAGATAAAACAAACTCAAAGGCTTCTGAAAATGTATAGCAAATAAATAAATCAAAACTCCAGTCTTATAGCTCCCTGAAACCCAACTGTTAAAACACCATGGTGCGATTACAAGAAAGTTCAAGTACATGAAAAGTATGATGTGTCTGTCAGTTGTCGTGTAGTATTCTGATCTCCTTTGTGTTTCAGAAAATCAAAAATATACATAAAAACCAGAGGAATCGTCATACATGACACCTTGTAAACAACATATGTTAATAAACTGCAGCAGTGTGTGATTGGTAACACAAGTGAGAACCTTGATGTGTTATTACAATGATGACTTGCTCATAAAATTATATTTTCAGGTCCCTTAACAAGCCCCATTAGACGAGAAAAAAGAAAAGGAAAAAAATACACAATCCATTATTTACAGATGAACTCAACAGTAAAGGTAAATGGAGGGTCGCACTACACTCACTGAACACAAACACCATTTAACGTACATTCATTTCATATGGAAAAACAAAACAAAACAAAAAAAAAACCTCGGACATTGATGTAAAAGTCTTGCAAAAAAGCTCCAGACAAACAGTGTCAGTGAGCTGTTTGTGGGTTTTGTCTGATAAAAGCTTTGGCAAACCTCACCGACGAGTGCTCAGTAACAACTCATGACTTACAGAAAATGGGAAGACATGTTAGCCAACAATTATATGGCAGCTTCCTTTAAAAGTGATCATTGTACACAATGCAAATGTGTCACGAGAGACTCTATCGGGATTATGAGTAATCCGAAAATCCACTTTCTAGTAATAATGTTACTTAATATTCATGCTACATTTAGTACAATCATTATTACCATTTTCAAAATACATTCTTGTAGAACACGCTTAAAATAAATAATTTCTATATCAGACACGTTGGCTGCACTTTGGTTACATAAGGCGTTTCATAAATCTGCTATTTTCTCACACCTACACGTATAAGTACATTCGCTCAGCTAATCTGTTCCTCAAACACACAGAAACACGTGCAAACACGCACACACAAGAACACAGAAACATGAGATGTACCTTCTGTCAGCACAACAGCTTATCTGAATGCGAACAGAAGAGTGCATAGACATGCCCATTAAAGTGGCAAACACATAATTAAGATGGTGTTTTTCAGACAGGAGTCATTTCATGGTCTTGAAAGACATGTTGAGAGTTGACAAGGAATGCATCACGTCACAGTAGAGGATGTGAAAAAAAAAAAGAAAGACAGAAAATAACTTAAAAGTACTGCACTGCAAAGAGATTTCAGCTGCATTCAAAACAAACCCAACAGCAATCCCAGAAAAACAAAACCCAGACAGCATCCAAGCGTTATAGTAAAGTGAACAAAAGAGGTCAGCGGTGAGTCTCTCCGACTTCCCCTGCTGTGTGGCTGCAGCACTGAGCTCAGAGCCGGATGGCTGTCTTCGTAACAGCTCAAACCCCTCTGCTGGGCTTACAAAGATGGAAGGAGACAGTTACTGGGGTCACAAGTGCCAGGGGGTCCACGGGGCCCTGGAAGAGAATTAGAGTGCATTAATGACAGCACCAGGCTGCATTTTATCATCATTCAGAAGAGCTTTCAATTAGTTTTAAAACAGGCACATGTTCCCTTCACAAACACACACAGCCATTCACTGTCCATACAGGCGAGCTGTACAGAATTACAAATGGAAGTTGTGTAAAGCTGTAGGCAGAATTTTCCACTGCCAGCTGTGAGCATTACAGTGCTTCTGCTACATTTAGATCATAGCCTGGAAGTCCTGCTCTCACCACTTGCACATGCTCATTTCCTCATGGACCTCGAAATTGCACAGAGAAGTAAAAATATACTCTCTCCAAGTAAACAAAGTTATATAAGTTAAAAATTAGCAGCGAGGTAAAATGAATATGGCTGAGTTAGTACAAACACAATCACAAATATGTTTATTAATGTTAAAAAAAAGACAAAGAAACATCTTCAAATCATAGAGCAATCTGCTTTGTAAGTATTTCCAGCCGCCAGCTTTAACCACTAAGATGAATCACTATTCTCAAGCCATTTCTTGTTAAAGTTGCATTTTCCCATTTCCTTCGACTAATGAGCATGCTGGCTAGCAGGGCCTTTTTCTTTATCATCTTGAGTGTATTGCAAGTCCTAAATTGAACTTACTACTGGACATAAGCATTGGGGAATTGTGTATTCTTATTTTATTTAAATGCATTTTATTTTTTACATAAGTTACAAGCAAAAAAAGTTAGCCAATGTACCTTAATAGGGTAGTGTTTTTTATACATATATATATATTTTTTACATATTTTATACATATACATGTTTTTTATACATATAAAACAGGTTAAAAGGTTAATGAAACTATGAACAAGTTTAGAAGAATTAAATAAAGAACCCAGAAATTTTTTACCTTCAGTTTGTCAGCATATATGGTCCACTTACAACCATATCTTACATTCACTGATAAAAATTCTCACAGTGATGTAAATATAAGATTTGTAATACTGTTTAATCCCCACCCCTTTATTTATTTGTTTATTTTACTAATAATAATATTAATATTAATTAATATTTAAGACAATAACTTCATCGTCTTGGCCAAAATGATTTGGGATCACAATTTTGACACTGTGAAGGAGAGCCAGCACACGTGGTCAGCAGGACCACAGTGTGACTTCTTTAGTGCGATCTAAAGAACAAAGTGGTCCAGAGGTGCACATGAAGATGACCTTGTAGGGGAGATTGGCCAAATTTAAAATAGCTATGGTGCCAGCTTTTTATGTTGTATCAGTATTGGTAAATATGAGAAACTCCTCATCTTAAAAAAATTCAAACACAAATCTGAGGAATCCAACACTGTTTGTTTATGGTATGTATTGATTTAGAACATGTTTACACTATTGCCCAGCACAGAGGTTTTGCAGACATATGACCACTTACCACATGACATTCACTTGTCCACCATTTTGGAAGTGTGACAATCATGGTGACAATGTAGGGTCAAGTGAATAAGGCTCCAGTCACACACTAGAGACTGGTCCATGACCATCTGGCAACCACTGGTTGTGAGGGAAAAAATTAGTATTCCCTGACAGGTTGTGAGTGGTTGCTAGAGGTTGCAGACTGGTCAGTGACCCCCTGGCAACCATCTGTCACTAGGGAAAAATGTGCACTCCCCAACCAGTTGGCAAAAACCTCCTTGTGATTGGTTTGGTGGCTGGCCTATTGCTGCAGTCATTGTTTGAATGGAGGTAATGGACTTGTCTACAAAGACTGTCCAGCCATTGCCTAAGTGGTAGTGAAACCATGAAAAGTGCAACACAAACTGGAAACGTGGACCGTTTGCCTTCAAAGTAAAAGCTGCACTTTTTGAAAGATGTTGGCTGTGGAACTGAGGCACAAATTTGCACTTTTTCAAGTTGTACTACCACTAGTAGTTCTAGTATTTGCAGACACATGAAAAACTATAGGCAACTGTGGCAACCTGCTAGCAACCAAAGCAATGATGTCACATGAGAAACCTCAACATTGTTTCTATATTTTTTTAAAACCAATTCCAATGTCTTTGAAATTAAGTGTCAGCCAGGCTACAATTCCTATTTTAATGGTTGCCGCTTCTAGTTTCTCAAATTGTGAAAGACGAATTGAAAGACTAAAAATAAAAAACACACATTAGGTGCAGCTCCCACACAGTTTCATCATTTTAGAACATTTTACATTTTATTTATTTGTTTAATTTTAAAATCAATAATAAAAAACAGTCTGTAATTACAATCTCACTTCTTCTTCTTCTTCTTCTTTACTTTCATTTAAATGACAAATGCTCCTCTGATGTAATGCAAAGTGGGATTGCAGTGAATATCAATAGATCACTATATGGCTGCATTGGAAGAGCATTCAGAACTGAGGATATCTCATTTACAATTAATGAATTCTCCAGTTTCTCTGTAATGAGAATAGAGGAGAGAGGAAGTACACTTCCTCACTATCTGATATGGTGAGGTCATCATGGCCGATGAGACATTAGTGTCTCATGTTACTTAGCAACAGCTTGCTGAAGTGTCAAAGTGAACTGCATTGCTTCATGGTCTCTCATATACTGTTCATATAACAAAAACAACACCCAGGATAACACCTTCTTTCAGATGGATCTTGGCAAGCCTGCAAAAAAAAAAAAAAAAAACTTCCACTGCAGTCCTGCCACAGGAGTGTCCATTACATCAGTCAACCCATTCACAGCTCGAGGGAGCCTTGCCTCCACTATAGTTTGTACAAAGAGAATTGCAGGTACTGCCTTGTCCTTTACCTCCCTGCGAAAACACAGCTTGCCCTTTCCATCAGAGCCACATCCATCTACTGCTTAAGTGCTCAGACAAACTATCCACAGTATTGTGGTGGTGGAAAGGTGCAGAAAAAACCCCCCCAATCATCTAAAGTACCTTATGTTCCTGTTTGTTAATTCTCTTTGTTAATACAACAAGTTTAAGTGGCTTCTTACAGCTGATAGCTTAACCCTGCTAATTTGCTACAATTCAGAACTAATGCACTGCAGGCAGGCATGACTTAGCGGCAGCACCTTCAGGTCTAATTACTATCAGAGCACATCAGGGAACGAACATGTGGGGGGCAAAGATTGCAACTACAGTATGAGGTCACTTCTCAGAGAAATTACTTGAAATGATTAGAAGTGTTTTCATTCACTGAGCTGTTCTCTGCCATAGTGTTTTCTTCATATCAACCAACAGCACTGACGATTTTTACTCTTTATTATATATATTTATTATATTATAACTGATAAAACAAAGTTGTATGAATTTCATTTATGTGACTCACAGTCTTCATAAGTCTGAGGGGAACCTGCTCTATGTACAGTTAGTGTCAAGAATACCGCCAGGAAAACCAGAGCAGTGGGCCAGCTCACTGATAGCAGTTTGTTTAAGCACTTTCAAAGTCTTTCCGAGACGTGACTACAGCTTAAGTCTAACCCCCACCAGTTGTGCCGCAGGTGCTTCTTATAACTGTGTGCCTACAGAGATGATGTCTTTCAAAAGCTGTGATTTATCCTCTCCAGAGGAGCTACAGCCAAGATCTCTTTCCCTTGCACATGCATTATGCACATACATTGATAACCTCCTACAGTCACAGGCTGAAATTCAGTGAGCTAACCCCACTTCTCATCTTCCATCAAGATATGGGGAGGATTTTTTTAGTTAGCTATTTCGCACGACAAAGGACATCCTGACATCTTGGGTTATTCTCCTTTTGTTCACTTTATAGAACAGAAGTCATTTTCTGCCACTGCAGAATTCATCCTCTATTGGGGTCCTATTTATGTCATAGGAGCACAGGGGTTTTTTGAGAACATAATGCAATCTAGAAGCCAAGCTGACTCTAACATGCTGAGAAACAAAATTAAGGCTGAAATAGAATTAAAGGTTTGAGACTTGACATAGCCCTAGTACATTTCCTTCCTTTTTGTAGACAGCTAGGAAAACCTGATAAATAATGGAGAAAGAAGGGCGGTCATTATAATGGTCATTTTGCCTGGTCATTTTGTGACGACTGTGGTATAATTAAAGCATGAGGAGTGCAATTTTCAGAAGTGCCCTTATACATAGGCACAAATAGCATAGTTTCTTTCATTTTACTAGTATATGGCTGATGGTTAGTGAGAGGTTTCAATAAAAATACCTTTTTATTTGAGCATTCCAAAAACACAGAATTGTGTCAAAATTCAAAGATTTAAAGCAGAGAGGCAAGCAGGATATAATGCGCTATGCTAAATCCAGTTGCTGACTGTGGCTTGAAACAATGTTGATAGAGGTGAGAGGGAACAAAAACAGTAACTTTGCAGTCCATAAAACTAAAACAATGAGCTTAAAGACCATAAAATGCTCCATAGAACTGAAGGGAACTGCAGAGATGGGTGGTAATTCTCTGCATGTTCAGCACTATAATTGACCCTTTTGACTTTACGCATTGTCCTATGATCCATAGTTGCTGCAAAACTGCTGGTGATGGTGTAAGTTATTATATAGATAAAGTCTCCAATGTAAAGCAAAACAGCATGAAACGTATTATCGAGGGCCAACTGTTGTAGATGCCTGCTGGTGACTTTCTGGAAATCACTACTTTCTTTCTTATGCTTGGTTTGCTCAACCATTAATTTAGGACTTCAGTTTTACCACACATACAATACTGTGCAAAAGTACTGAATCACCCCTCATTTCTTTATATTTTGTTAGGGAAATCAGAAATAGATGCAGCGATTTACTGAAACATGTGCAAACACACATTGAAATACAGTATATATAAGGCAAAAACAGGGTTTGTACAACAAGCTTGAAAGTCAATATTTGGTATGACCACCTTTATTCTTTAACACAGCCTGAACTCTCTTAGGCAGCTTTCTTGTAATTTCTTTAAGTAGTCTTCAGGAATAGTTCTCCAGGCTTCTTGAAGGACATTCAAAGCTCTTCTTTGGATGTTGGCTACCTTTTGTTCTGTTCTCTGTCAAGATGATCCCACACTGCTTTAATAATGTTGAGGTCTGGGTGTTTTTCTATCCAAGTGTGTATTTTTCTATCCAAGTATGCTTTTACTACATTGGCAGTGTGTTTGGGATCATTGTCATGCTGAAAAATGAAGCTGTTGCCAATCACATGCTTTCCAGATGGTATTGAATGGTGGATCAAAATCTGACATTACATTTCTGCATTCATAATTGACCTGACCTCCTCCATACATATTGACAATGATCTGAACCAAAATTTTCAAGTGTGGATTCATCACTCCATAAGACCTGTTGCCACTGATTTTCAGTCCAGTTTCTTGTGTAATTTGACATACCTCAGTCTTTTCTCCCTGTTTCCCTTCCTTAAGAATTACTTCTAGACATCCACCCTTCCACTGAGACCATTTCTGATGAGGCTTCAGCGAACAGTAGATGGATCAACTAAAGGTCCAGATGCATTTCTCAGGGCCTGTGTCGGCTCTTTGCTGGATCTTTTCCTATTTCTTAAGAATGTGACTTTCAGATACTGTTCAGATACTGTTGCCACTTAGGCTTGTCACTTCTTCTTTTATCTGCCACTTGTCCAGTTTTGTAAGATTTTTTAAGGACACACTGCACAGCATTCTGAGATAGAGCAAATTTCTGGCTAATAGCTCTTTGGGAATCACCTTGTTGGTGCAAAAATATTATTTTACACTCAAAACAAAAATTCTGCCCAAAATGCTGACTTTTCAAATTTAATTACATGTTAATCTTCCATGTAATTTTGTTACATAAGTACAATGTAAAATCTTACATTTAACAGAATCTGGTCAAATTGGTATACATTCAGTTTACACCAATCATATTTTCCTTAATGATTAATTATTTGAATAAATAAACCTTTGATTTTATATATTTCAGTTGCATTTTGCTTAAAATTATTGCTTCATGTTTATTGAGGGTGAAGAATCATTGTTTTGAGTGTATGCCTGTCAAACTGTGTTTTCTGTGTTGACATTTTTTGTAGATACAACTAAAGAAATGGGAACATATGTGTTTTTGCAACAGGCTGCTAGTAACAAAGTGCCTTACACTTTACTATTGAAAAATGTGTTCTTTGCTCAGTTGTCTATTATGTGTAGACACAACGATGGTTCATCCTTTCAATTAGTTGCCTTTTTAATGCTTGAATGATTCATAGGTCAGTGTTAAGCGACTTAACAAACAAACAAAACATTCCTCTGAAAATGGTCAGGTACAAGGACTGGACTGGAAATGAGTGACAAAGCAGTCAATGATCAAAGAAAAACTTTAAAAGACCTTCAGAAAGCCTGGAGAACTGTTGCTCAAGACCATATTAAAAATGACAAGAAAGTCTGGCTCCTTGAAAGCGAAATATACAAAACATGAGGGGTGACTTTTGCACAGTACTGTATATCAAATTAAGTGTTCAAACTAGGATGCCTCTACTAGTGAGGTGTTCTTACCTGGTGGCCCCATAGGTCCTGGATCTCCTGGTAACCCCAGTCCAAGCTGGCCTCGTTCTCCTTTCTGACCCCTGATTCCTGAGAACACACAGAACACAGTGGCTGAGAACAAATACTAATAACTTAAAGCAGTACTGTGTGATGGCATGTTTACACAGTGTGCAGTTCAGTTAGTAAGATTAGTACAAATGCCATAGCACGGTCAAAGTGTCAAATGAGGACACACTTGTGGAACCTTTATATTTTTCAAGGGACTCCCAATAACACTGCACAACTTCTTGATTATGTATAATCAGAATGACAATAATGTCAGGTCTCAAGTATGCACTTATTTTGAGAGATGCAGCTTTAGTAGGTAAAGTGGTAACAGATGACTGCATCTTGGATTTGTGCAGCTCTCTAACAACAGAGGGGCCACAACCACATATAACATCTTTGACGATTTCAAAACAGACACAAGAGGCTTTTTGCAATCAGAGGTCAGATATGTGGGTGAGCCACATACCACATAAAGGCATTCAGAGAGTGAAAAGATAGGCCAAGTCAAAGGTGAACTCTACAAACAATTGAAAGCAATTGTGGCTATTCATGACAAATGCTGTACACTGACGCTCATTATGTTCACTCTGTCCTATGATGGAGACTGGCTGCTGTATGACTACCTCCAAGAAATAAAACAAACTGTGATGAACACAAGCGCATGCTCAGTGTGTCAAAAAAACAAACAAACAAAAAAAAACCCAATTCAAAGCATTCATGCATCTTTAAGTCAGACCAGGCAGACGGTTGCTTTTAACTGTATGCACACAATCATATTATTCAAGGGCTTTTTCATTGCATGCAAAACCAGTATGTCTACAGTTCAAAACAGCAGCATACCAAGTAAGAATTTGAGAGGCTGCAAAAATATTTCCCCATGAGGCACTTAAAGTAATGGAGTCTCACAACCAGTGGTTGCATGGAGTGCATCAGAAACATTGACAGGAGTATCAAGCATTGCACTGCTTGGCTCAAAGGGGAAACGCTTCAACGCTTACATGTCAGAGAAAATCTCAGAAAAAAGGCTTATGAATGCTCCAAAACTGAATCTCAAAGAAAAAAAAAAGGGGCTATCCACACATTGCCACAATAATGAGACTTCTTTCAACACTCACAGAGCCTGGGGCATTCATTCAGGGAGGAGACGTTCCATGGAGAAAAGTGCACTGTACCTTGAGCAAAAAAAAAAATTCTGAATAGTACACAGGGCAATAAGATTGGGGGCCACGGTGGATTGGTGCACTCTGATAAATCGAAAATGCCATACTGCGTACTTGGTTGAAAACAAATTGTGTCTTGGGGCACTAATGGACAAAGTAAGTTAACAAAATATAATACTGCCAAACAGTGGTTTTTCATGCTTGATTGATCCTGCACCTGTTGTACACTGTTGTAAACAATATTAAAAGCCACATATACTTAATCGTACTGTGTCTTACAAAAGAAAAAAAAAAGAAGAAAAAAACAACTTTCTTTGAGCAGGTGCGCCATCAAATATTCTGGGATATTTACTGATATGTCCATCTTGAGAGGAAGAACAGAGCAGCTTTAAAACAGAGTTTACAGACACTTTGTTTCAGTCAGTATAAATGTTACACAGAATGCACTGAAATACAAAACAAATGTTAAAACAACAACAAAATAAAAAAAAAGAAATTGCAGAATTTATGAAATATGCACTTAAACACAATGGCTTTCATCAAAGAGAAACTTTGTGAAGATCCCAAAAGTGAAAGATGAATCACAAATGAGCACTTAATTACAACAAAGTAGGAAATAAAGAAATGATGCTCTCCAGCATGAGCTCCTATGGGCATTCTCTTAACAGCTTGAGACTTCCACCCATGTGAAATCACACCAAAGACAGAAACAAAAAACAAAAAACTGTGAACTCAACAGAGGGGTTATTTTTCTCCATAAACAATTCATTTTGGCATACTGGAGAAGAAGTCAAATTGGATATTCCAGAGGAGCACGGTCTCCAGCGGAGGATGACGAGAAATAATGAGGAAATATTACCCCAAACTCTCACCAGCTGAGTGGAGGCCCAAGTCAACAAAGAAAAAAAAAATTAAGAAGTTGTTGAATTTTTGATTTATCAAGGGAAATAACTTTCCTCTTTGTTTTCAATAAATATTTATTGCAAAGCTGCATTAAAGATCACCTATAAAACACTTTTTTTTAAGCATAAAAAAGATAAAACAAGCAAAACAAAGTCAAAGACATGTGTAACGCCAGTGGCATTAACACAGCACAAATATTTAGAGTTGAGTAGTTGGCTAATTTAGCTACATTATTCATGAATGAATGAAAGCAGCATTTTATATTATAGCAATGGGTTAAAATGTAAATGGTCTTGAATAATGTGAGGTAGATAACAAAGCTCAAAGAGAAAGGCCAATGCAGCGGTGCTTTGATCTGCACCAACACATAAAAACTCCTCCTCTTTAAAAGTTAAGATACCATAGTTCTGCTGCGGACACAGTACAAATCTAAGAAAGTCTTAGGGAGGTACAAAGCCTGACCAGCAAACCATTAGTGTTGTATGAGCAGTCAGAAATTTGTATTAGTTTGATAAAGAATGTCAACCCTCTTTCCTGACTACGCTCCTTTTGCATTTTAGAAGCTTTCTTTCCCGGAGTGAGGTATCAATACTGGGGCTCTTTCCTGTCCACATTGATAACACTTTCTCTTATTCACAGCCAATTCTTCGTTTGTCTTCATATTTCCCAGAGAGCCGCTGTGCACCACACTCCTGGCCTTTCCTCTGCTCCCCGCCCCTCAGTCTGCATTGATATATGGGTCTATGCAAGAGAAAAATACCCATGAATCCGCACAAAATGCGAGTGTAAGCCCGACTCTAATCCAGCCAGTCTCCAAAATTTCAAATCAACTCTTTAACATCACAAAAAACAGGAGGTGCAGACATGAGATGCCAACTTACAAGCTGCATCTTACAAAAAGTTATGGTTTCCCCCGTAAAATATAATTGGCTAAATGTATGATTCAGTAAACCATACAGTGTGTTTGCTGGAGTATATGAGTACATATATATATATTTTTTTTCAATTAAATCAGAGAACCAAAGGTTAATCATATTTCATCAACAGTTTGTTGTGTGTTTTTTCACAGTGTGTTACTTTCTACTCATTCATCCATTCAGATTTAAATTATAGTATTGTTGCTTCAGTGGTGTTAAGGTGCAGCTGTTGCGCCTGCCATCCTACCAGGAGGTCCAGGCTCTCCTGGCGGGCCCGGAAATCCATCCTTTCCAGGAGGTCCTGGAGGTCCTTGGATCTGCGACGCTAAGATGCCTGCAGGTGTCTTCTGTAGCATAGCATTGCTAGAAAGCTTCTCTGGGACGCAAGAGGAGAATGCTTAGAGGTAACGCAACACAGAAAAATAAAATTACTTCAAACCAATGAAACTAAATTCAGAACTTTGTTTTTTTACCTTCAACAATCCTCGATACTTCATTTCGGATAAACATCCGGAGTTCCTCTGTGAAACTGGATTCATCCTGTGTGTGGACAGAATGATACAGCACTCACTGTTTTAACACACATAAAGAAATTAAGGCAATGAAGAGACAACAAATACAAAAATATACAGTAAAGATGATAATTAAGTGGATATTGCTGATGTATACTAACTAAAACATTTCTTCTACACAGATTGCTAAAACCATACTTGATAAAAACCAGGGCAGAGTCATTCAGTTTAAATTCAGGTTTTAAAGCTTTCTCCTTACTTGAAAGCCTACCTTGCATTACAGTTTAATATAACATCTGAACCCAAACTCAGCAGGCGAATATTAAATTTGGTATTATAGCTTTAAAGTGGTGTTACTTTATATCCAATTCTGAGGTAATGCACTGCCTACTTGGACTGAAAGTGTAGCTTGTAACACTGGGTCTATTTGCCTCTAAATATATGGAAGGATAAGGACAATATATACATGCATAAGACACATACACACAGCACACAAAACATACCATGTGAACCTTTCTGCTGGTGCTTTTTTGTGCTGTACCAGTTAGGAAGGCAAACAATAGTATCCTTGGACCTTGAATCTTTGCATTCAGAACAGTTTTTCATCACTGTGAGTGTTATATAACTGTTGTGGCTGCATACAGTAAGTGTAAAATGTCTGTGACAGATGGAGGTGTTTTCGCTGCTCTGCAGAGCTCCAGGCACGCCCACATATCTGTCTTTCTTTCTGTTTCCGTCTCGCTCCCTCTTTGACCTTCTGTTGCGCCTAGATGATCAGGAGTGGGAAGCGTTGAGCAGAAAGAGAACAGCAAGTTCCCTTGCACTGCCTTGTTTGATGTTTCATGCAGAAAGCTGTAGCTACACCATTTTTCCAGGGAATGAGAACTGAACTGGTAACTTGAAGAAGCAAGTTGGCTGGTAAAGCTTTTAATTATCTGGGAGGATAGTCTTTGTTTCCTCTGATAATTTTGAACTTACCAGGAGGCTTGTACTCCCCAGCTGTCCTGGAGGCCCTGGGTCACCTTTTATCCCTTGGGGTCCGATCAGTCCAATTGGGCCAGGCTCTCCTGGGCGACCTCTCTCGCCCTGAACACCTCTTTCTCCAGGAATTCCTGGATCACCCTGTGCCAAAACCCCCCCCCCAGATATATCTCAGCTGTGTATGATGCAGAAGCACCAAGCTGCATATGTGTGAATGTGCTACAGTGTAACAGTCGAAGCTACCTTTCCTGGCTAGAAAAAGCTGCATCAGTCTCACTATAATTTTCAGGTCCTGCTGTATCACTTTACATACTGTGCACAATGACCCATTTCTCCTAATGTGTCCAGTTAGTTGCTGGTCCTGGGGTTCTGCTGCCAAACACAAAGCTAAAAACCTCATTTTGCATCCTCTATTAAAAGCGTTTGCAATAGATTACTGCGGAAGTGTGACCGAGCTTTTGCAAATACAATACCAAACTGCACTGAGCGTTAAATGCCTTTATCTAGTGCTTATGTGCTTGTGGGGATTAGTCATATTTGTGCTGAAGTGAAGACTTTCATTACTTTTCATTACTATTCATCAAAATCTTTTTGTTGTGTGTTATAGTTGGAGTCATAAAAATAGCTTCCTTTTAAGAAAAGAGGAATGCTTACACGCTCTCCTTTGGATCCTCTTTCGCCTTGTCTACCTGTAGCTCCCTTAGAAAGGAAAAAGAAAAAAGAATATTTGAGGTCTTTGTTGAGGAAGAAAAAAAAAGGCAACGAAACAGTGAAAGAAAATTATTCTGACCCTGAAACTTTTTACTGTCTGCACACAAAGTATTGATTTTCGGTAATATGCAAGGGCACACATGATACTCAGTCATTCTAATACGTTCATTTGGAATTTGTTCATTTGAATTTTGGTTAAATCCACTATATGCAATGTTTGTAGAGGATTCTTCTGAATTATTTGACTTTGAGGAATGTACACTTTTCAGATGAGTCTGCATTGATTGCGTCTTACTCAGCTCAGGCATAATTCCTCCCCATATAGTGTTTCACCTTCTGCAATGTCACAGATCCTCTGCATCACTCCTAGTTTGTATGACAAACGACTGCTTTCCCACCAGCTGCCTCTACTGTACAGAGGAGCTGGGAGAAAATACCTGTCTCTGGCTTCATGTCACAACATCTCGTGTCTTCCAATCCCTCTCTGTCACTCCTCATTGCTTCCCTTTACTCTGCTCACAGAAATACCTTTGGGAGCATCTTTGTATCAATTTCCTGCTGGATTACAGGAGCCATGCAAAAGACAATCTGGCATGATGTGGTTTTTAAAGCGGGCAACGCTTTGTGATGCCGTTCTCCCCTGCCTGCTTTAATCTGCAGTACTCTGTATTCCCCACTGTCTGATGGGAGGCTTAAATCTATCATCTTGCCCACTGAAATGTGCTTCCCTGAGCATTACATTAAACCTCAAAGCAGTGTGCAAGGAATTTTGCTAGAGAAAGCAAAGCCACCTGCTAGATGGCACTGTTGCCCCACCAAAAAGTGGGTCCGTCTATAGAAAGGCTCTGTATGATGCTGAGATTATGAACAAATAGAAGAAAAAAAACAATAAAGTACTGGGGCTGTCATTAAGGTGTAAGGTGAAAAAAATATTGTAAATCAGAGCAGAGCAGTAATAATCATAGTCAATCGAGTTTGGGCATTAGATTGTATAATGTGCAGTGAATGGCAATTCAAGCACATCCTGTGAGACCATTCTGTGTGATTATGTAGTAAACAGTGTAGATTTGATCAGGTACATAAAAGAAGACTTTTATGCATATTTATTTCAATTTTAGCCAGGTTCATCAGGCAGGAAAATGCATATTTAATCTGAAGCGTCTACTGCCCTCTATTACAAACATTTTATCATTGCCTGAAAGCATTAACTGTATAATGAGGGTGAAAAGACTAAAAGTCAACAAAGCCTTAAATCTGCAGGATTCCATTTAGTTTTTTATCGTTAAAATCTCAAATATGCAAATAGCTTTAATGCAGTCAGCACGCTGTAGCTTGAGGGGGGATAAAAATCTGCTGTGCCATCTTTCTGTAGCTTGGCTGATGTAAAGCACTTTCTATAAGGGGATTTGCGACACGTTCGCACAACTCACCTGGTATCCTGGAGTTCCATCTTTTCCAGGTCTCCCCTGCTCAAGGAGCGCAACACAAACAAAGACATTTTGTATCAGCTCCCGCCTTCGATTGGATCAGCACTGTTGCACTCCTAGTAATCTCCACAGTTAATGAGATATCTCAACCAAGGGATAATGATCCTGATTGCTGTGCGAACATTGTTCCATTGTGCGCTTACAGGGAAAATTACAGAAACCATCTCTGATGGTAATTACGTGGAGCAATGTAATCATCTACAGGACAAGCGGAAGCTAACATATGTATTTTATTCATACTGTCCTTGAATCGTGTTATTTTTGTTCCACACACACTATAATGGTAAAACAACCATGCAGCCATGTTTTTAATAGCACTATTTCTAGTGTGGACATTACTGGAAGGTGCTTTTTCAACATCTAGTAGTGATTATATAAAGGGAAGAGCGACAGAATTCATGTAGCATCCTTACAGGAACACCTTGGGGTCCCTCGGGCCCAGGGAATCCTGTCTCTCCCAGCGGACCCCTTTCACCCTGTCAGAGAACAGAGACAGCCAATGTGTCAGTCGGCAGTGACAAAGGAATGACGCACAGATTGACAGCTCAAAGAGAGTTAGAGGCTCAGGCTCACCGGCTCTCCTGGGATCCCTGGCTCTCCACGAGTGCCGGGCTTTCCCTGTCAATCACAAGTATGGGAAAAGAACAGACCGTGTTTGACAGGTCCTCGATAGTGTCATATCTAAAGCACCTCTGTAGCCTTCCATTCAAAATATAGCAACCAGCATACCATAGCTGCACCAAAAACCCACCGCACAGACAGCCCACAGGTGTAAAGTGGAGTTATTAATCGAAGTAGTTTGTTGTTATAGGAATTGAAAGCAGCTATTCTGTTTACTTAAAAAAATCATTGACTTGTTGCCAGGAGCAGACTTAAACAACACAGATGATTGAGCAGAGAGAAGTATGATGTAAATTAATTTTAGAAAAAGTCTCACTTACTGGAGGACCTGACATCCCAGGTGGACCAGCCAAACCCATATCCCCCTGCAAGCACAACACTTATTAGGTAGATGATGTACACATAACATAAAGAATACTATAAATAACTGTCACATCAAGCAGACACATAGATAGTGGTATCAGAAACTCAGTATAATGAAAGCTGCTGGGCTCCTATGTGTTTGGACAAGTGCAATGCAAAAATTCTGAAACACTTAAAAAAATACTATAAATATCTCCTCAGAAAAATCACACTTATATATTTATTATAAATGACTTCCTTAAGAACTTAGCTCCTCTTCATATTTCAACAGCAAATGCTTTGCATATGTCAAACCTTTGACAGCAGGCCCTGAAAGGATAAATTACTCTGGATGTCAGAGAAACTGAAATATTCCACCCCCACCAACCTTCCACACACAGTCACACACCGCCAATCAGTGGAAACATTTCTGCACAGCGTTAAATGCAGGAAGTTGTGGAAAGTTGCCTGCAGGACTTTTTTTTTTTTTGTTAAAGAAAATTCATTAAATAATTGTGCAAATTGTTAATTATTACATTAATACTTTGGCTCCAAATTGCTTTATGCCCAGCTCAGAAAAAATTCTACTTGAAATTCTTTGAGTGAGCATTTAAAAGACGGACATTGTGAAACGTTTGTCTGTATTTTCTGGGCTGATGCTGTCACCTACCTTAGCACCTGGCAGCCCTTCAAGCCCAGGTAATCCCATGGGCCCTGGTTCCCCCTGTGAGAGAAAAATACACCAACTGTTGTGTTAAGACAAAAAAAAAAAAACTCCTTAGTTTCCCCTTTTTGCAACCAAGAATGAGGTTATTTCTGTCTTACAGTCCTAGCGTGAGGTTGGCGATAAGCTACTGGAAGGTAACAAGTGTCATTATAAAGCGGCCATCATGCATAAATGAGCAGATATAGATCAAAAATGCATGAAGGCGAGTAAATTAAATTCTGCAGGGGCCCAGATTTTACACATTTCCCGCTCTCGTCTTGATAATCTCGGTCAGCTATTGCGAGGACAATACTTCAAATGACCTAGGACACATGCTGTCACACCTTGAAGGCTTTATATCCATTAGAAAAACGAAACCCATTTGACAATCACAGTCACACCTGCTTTCTTCACTAAAAATAGAGAGCCATTCCCAGTGCTCAAGCAAGTGATGGCCTCTATCCACCTCATCTTGCTCGAGCTGCCATGGAGAAATGCCATTACACAGAATAGAGGGGCAACCGGCACTGACATAGACGGATTGTCCAGGTAATTGTCACACATGTAGATTGTCACGAATACGCTACTGAGGCTACGGGGGAGAGTGGGCCAGCCAGAGGATCAGCTGTGAGACGGATTGGGGCAATTCCATCAAAGCACTGAGGCTGCTCGCACAATTTATTAAAATGTCAAATTAACATGCTAGTGAAAAATCACTGTGAAACAAAACAAACAAACAAACAAAAAAATTGTGATAGGCGCCATGAAAATAAAGAATTCAGGTTGATGGCAGTGGAGAAGTTGTTCCCATGTCGGTGTGGATTATTCAGGTGTCAGACTTTGGGGGGGGTGCAATGAGGGTTTGTGGGTTCCCACTGGCAAGACAATATGGTACAAAGGTTTCATATTTGTAGGAGCCAAGATCAGTTTTGTTTTTTGTTTTTTTTGCTATGTGTTGTGGTTCTTCTGAAAGTGGTTAAGTGCTCAGGCTTGAGGCTGTATTGACTTATTTTATCCAGAAGAAAGCCATAGAAATAATTATAGAAAGCAACTGGCAACTCTGACTTCTCAGTTTTTTGCGAGGAGCACAAAAACAGCCAAATGCTTCGAAAAATATAGCCCATGATGAAAAGCTTCAACTCACCGTGGGTCCTTCATCTCCTTTGGGACCCTTAAAAAGAGAAAGAAAGAAAGAGAAAAAAAAGAAAGGACATATTACCCCCATGAATGTGACAACTGCTTCCATAAAAATCATAAATATCATCTTTAATGGCATGTGGTTACTGTATGTTATTGTCATTAAAATTTATATTAGTCATTATTACTTGCCTTTTCTCACATTTCCTGTCTGTAAATCACACTAAGAGTGTAATATTGTCTCAACCACGATTAAAATGATCAGGATCATATAATCCAGTCAGAAAGGCTTAAAAAAAAAAAAAAAACACCAGCCAGCATTTTTCCACATTAAAAAACACAAGGAATTATTGATAAATTGGGTCCCTTATCCTTCTTAACACTGATGAAGACGCTCCTTTATCGATTGCTCCTGTGGTGCTGTTGGCCTGTGATGGATGCAGTACAGGGAGAAGCATCCTCAAGATTTAGCTATGGCTCATGTCCATTGTGCACTGGGGATAGCAGAGTGTCTACTTTTTTGTCACCACCTTAAGTGTTCGTTTTGGTGGATGGATCCCTGCAGGGCCTGTGACTGAATGTCTCTCTGGACAAGATTACAAACTGTCTGATAAGGAGGAGCAAGGGGAACCCGATAAGCAAATCGGGTCACTTCGGCTTGGCACTGTGCAGAGCAGCTGAACTTCTAAGTCCATTTTGCATTTCAATGATGTTGTGTGTCCTGGGGTGGATCAGAGGCACCTGTTTGAGAGTCAGGAAGCCTCTTGGCCTTCACCAACCACCAGATCTCAATGAGCATGATTGACTGTGATATAAGAGCCTTAGAAGCCAAGATAACACCAGAGGGCTGGTCAGGTTATTTGTTATTCAGCTCTCCCAGGCTCTGCAGCTCAGACAGTATCCACATGCCTGTTTGCTAGTGTTACTCCACAATTCAGTGTAAAGGATTTGCTTCAGGCACAATAATGATTATACTTACCGGAGCACCAGGAGCTCCAGGGGGTCCTAAAATAGCTCCACCACTCTGCAAAGAATTTTTTTTTTAATGTTATGACTACATATTTTATAACATGGGTCAAAAACAACAAGCACAGAATCTTTTTCTGCAAATATGACTTTGCTCTGTACAGCACCATGCATTCAGAAGATCACAATAACATTAAGCTGAAGTTATTTAAAGTCTTTACCTGTGGCTTGTACAGGCTGCCCATCCCGTTGCCCTACAATACAATCAAGAGTAAATCAGACATCTTCTCTAAGAGCCTCTTTTCACCGTGAATGTAAGTTCTAGGCACCAGGAGTCCTTACAGAAAACTGTACAGTAGGTCTGAAGCAGTTCTACACTGTTAAGCCCTTAAAAGCTACATGAGAGAGATCAATAGCTCATTTGGTGATTACAGAGAGAGAAAGGAAGAGAGTGCGAGAAAGAGTGAGAAGTGAAAGAAGGCGAAAAAAAAACAGAGAAGCATAGACTTAATAATCCTTGAGCCAGTCGTAATTCCAAAAAAACGAGTGCCTCAGAAATACAAAAGAGCACACTGATTAAAAAGATTTGGGTATGAGAACTAGGTAATCTGCTCTTCTTGTATAGTATTAGAACATATAATGATGTTTTTCCCATGATAGATTGGTAGAGGGCAACTATTGTAAACGTAGAAGGAGTCAAGGTTCTAATTTAGAAGCAAGTGAATAACCGTGCCCTTTTCAGGCCACTGAGCCATCCCTTGTCCTCCCAGACTGCAGTTTATGAGACCAGGGTGTGAGGGGAGGGGGGCAAAGCAGGTTCAAGGGGACAACTGATGAATTATAGATTTGCCTTTGGAAGTGCTTACTCACTTTCCTTTTAAAAGGAAGGAACATGACTCAATGCCAGTGAGCAGGTCGCCACGATGTCATCGTATTTGTACTTGTTTGTCAGTTATGTTTTTCTCGATACAATAAATACTGTTAGACTGAGGAAACATAAGTGCTGAGAAGATGCATTTAACTCACTAACCATAAGAGTGTTTTTAACAGGATGAAGTGCCAGTAACAAAATAATGTTTAATCTATTACCCTAATGTAGGTTTTGAGACTTATTATCAACAGATGGCACTTGTTGAGGCACCAGGAACTTACCGGAGGCCCTGGAGGCCCTGGTCTACCTGGAGGTCCTTCATTTCCCTGCCAAACACAAGCCAGAGGAATTTTTAAACATGTCTGTGAAAATGGAAATGTTTATCAGGCATAGTCCCATGCTAATGTAGCCTAGTGATACAGAATCTCATTTGCCAACCCCGGAAAAAAAAAAAAAAAAAAAAAAATTTTTTTAAAAAATCAAAT
>VUQS01028192.1:19536-31922 GCA_015108495.1 Heterochromis multidens | reverse complement strand
TTGCCAACCCCGAAAAAAAAAAAAAAAAAAAAAAAAATCTTTTAAGACATCTAGCTGCTTTCTAGCACTTTGATGCATATAGCAAAATTTAGGAAAAATCTGAAGTTATTTAATATTTTAAAAAAGTATTTATCAACTGCAGTTATTTTGTTTTTCTATTTTATCAATCTATCTTTAAGATTTATGATACCACACATGGAGAAAAGATGATAGTGTAATTTCATTTATATACTCTGTCAAAGCAATTTACCACAGGCTTTAAAGCCATGGCTCAAAGCCTGTAAACATTAATGTAACCGGCAAGTCATATACTGTGTGCTTCCATTGACAATACACTGTATATAAAACCCAGAAAGTCATGCACTCTACCTATGGTATGCAAAAAAATGCCTAAATAGAAAAAGCATTACTTTGTCTCCTTTGGGTGCAGGTTGGCCCATTGGACCCGGTCTACCCATCAGTCCCTGCAAACAGAACAGCACTTTTACGTCATGGTATGAAACATATAAAGAGACTGTGCATAATTTTAGACCACATGGAGTACAGATTTCTTACTGGGGCCCCTGTTCGACCTGGCACACCTGGTAGTCCTGGTGCTCCTGAAGGCCCCTGGAGGAGAAAATGAGGTATTAGCTTTTAAAAATGACTTGTCACTATTGACAAAAGAATAATTACATTTATATTTTTCTGCATCACTAGTAGCTCCATAGTGTAGCGGTTTACACATTTGCCCCACAAGTGAAAGATCCCCACTTTGATCCTGGGAGGAGACACAAATCCCTTCGGGGTTGCGTCAGGAAGGGCATCTGGTGTAAAAAATCTGCCAAATCAAACATGTGGTGCTACCTACTGTGAATAAGGGAGTAGCTGAAAGTAGCTTTATATTTTTCTGCATCCATGCAATTATGGTATACCTTCTCAACCAATTCAAAAACACTTGCACTTGTTCAGGAGAATGATGTTGACTGGTATTTGAAATGACAGCATCTTCTTCAGTGCAAACACCAAGCAGTTCATAATCTCTTGGTCCTAGATTCTTTGTTTTGGATTCGTAGTGAATATATTATATCTTATATCTTCAGTCTCAGCTGACTGCAGGTTTCCCCAACCTTATAAACAGTACATTGCATAATGACCGAAACTAGCACCACTGACTAACAGAGGGCCATGAGGTCAGTTTTATGATCATGCAAATTGTCATGACCATTGATCAATGGCCATGAGTACCATTCACAGAGATTGGGGAATGGCTGCAATCACAGCATTGTAAGATGGTGAAAGATGTACCCTTAGGCCCCCTCCTCGGTTCAGATGAACAGATTCAGCTTTTTTGGGATTGTTTTACCTGGATTATTGAGCATGCATCAAGAGATAGTTCCTTCAGTGTTTCCCTGTCTGTTTCTCCTTCTGTCTTGTCTTTCTGGGTTCCCTGAATTACAGTAGCTCATTCATGTTTTGTATGTCCTTCTTGTTTCAGTGTCTCCTTGTTTCAGCTGTGGTCACAGACAGTATAAAATATGGATGTAGCCACCTTGACATCACCAGTTGTTTTCTGAAGTCCCGTTTTGAAGCCTTGAGATGAGGATTTCCACCGTTGCAATGTTGGTTACAAAAAACCAGATGGGACAAGGAGGGGTGGGTCTGACTGTGAAACCGCACACTCACTGCCTAATGACTTGTGGTTCACAACTTGTTAGCCAATGTGAGTGCAGTTTCATACCATAGATAATCCTCCATTTTGAAACATAGCATGACCAAGATTTAAAAAATAGACAATTTTTAAAAATTCAATATGACCCAAAATGAGTGACTGAAATCATAAACTCAAGAGGAAAGTGTTTACAGAGTTCAAGACAGAAAGCTGTTTTCCCATAGACTTCTATAGGACCGGAAGTCTTTTTCCAAACACAGCTATCGCCATCTGGTGGCCTTCACATAGAATGCAGGTTTAAGGCACTTCCACATTGGCTTTATTTTTTCCGACCCGGAAGCTATAGATGTTTTATACTGTCTATGTGGCTGGTTTTCAATGGCGTCTCATTGAAAACCAGCCTGTTTCTCATACTTCCTGTTTGTGATTGTCCTAATTATTCTC
Source organism: Heterochromis multidens (assembly GCA_015108495.1). Taxonomy (NCBI): domain Eukaryota; kingdom Metazoa; phylum Chordata; class Actinopteri; order Cichliformes; family Cichlidae; genus Heterochromis; species Heterochromis multidens. Next base: position 29,827 of record VUQS01028192.1, on the reverse strand, counting down.
ACCTGTATTAATTATCTTCAGCTGTGTCTTGTTCCCCACTGGTCTCCAGTTCCCTATCAGCCCACAGTGTGTGTACATATTGCCTAATCCTTCAGCCTGTGTATCACCTGATGTCTGCTCATTGTTCCTGGTTCCCCATGGTTTTCTTGGATCTCTATTGACACCCTGTTGGATGTAGTTATTGGACTTTTCTATCTACTGAATGAAAGGCTCACCTTTTGTTATTTTGTCTACCTTGGAGTTCTCTGTTTGGGTCCTATATTCTACAAACTGTGACACTATGGTGGCGATGAAAAGTTATGTGGCCATGCTGAACACCAGCGACACTGCTCACAGCACAACAGGCATATATTCTTAAAATCTGGATAAATTAAATTATTGGTCCATGTGGCGTTGCATCTGTTTTGTAAACATCTATGATAAAGTAATTCAGCACAGAGAATTTACAGCTACACTTTAAAGAATGAATTTGAAAGCTTTTCTATACCCTGTAATGACTGCTGGGCTTATGTTTGTATTTTCTTTCCTTTATAGCTTATCTGAGCATGCAGAAACAGCAAAACATTGCATTTTCTACTGTGGGGTAGTTTATCATGCAGCAGCTTTATTAATTTATTTAGAGACTAGGCCCTATAGTGTACTGTTTGTTGTATTTTAGAGATGCCATTGCATGCATTTCTGTCAAATATTTCTTTGATCATCGAAAGAAAAAAACTTCTATCGGGCCAAAACATGTTTTTTATTGAGCCTATATAATCTAGTAACAAGTGTGCCTGTTAGTAAAAATCTTCTGCCATGGCGGTTCAGTGCTGAAAGCTGACCTATGAAAAGCTTCTCAACTGCTTTCAAGAGTGCCTTTTTTTTTTTTTTTAAATTAACACACACAAACATGCAGGGCAGCCTTTGTTCTTTATAAAGTAGCTCCTTGGAGAGCAAGAGATAGGGCATAGTGCAAATGCAGCTCTGTGGATAGCTTTTGATAGCTTCTTTTGAAAACAGACTCTCAGAGCAGACTTTAAGATGAGGCCGACATTATAATATATTTACATTCGTTTGAAAAACCTCTTTCTCAATGTCACAGTGACTTCTGACCTTGTTAGATAACCACTGGATTAATTTGTTTAGATTCAACTTTTTCTTCACTCACCTCATCACCTTTATCTCCTGTAGGGCCTGGGAACCCTCTCTCTCCTTTTACTCCCTGCAGGAAAGCAGAAGCAATAAAGCAGGGAAAACTGAATGTTAAAATGAAAAATAAAAAAGCCTTAAACTAAAGTCTGATGGGCGTAAACTTCAAAATGTATCTTCCAGCACACAACTTGAAATTGCCTAGCCTGTTTCACCATGGTACAAGACTGTATCCATAGCAACAACTTCTGCAGTGAGTACCTAAGTGTGTTCAGAATAATATGAGTTGTGGAACAGCTGGTTAGGCTTTCAGGAATAATGCGAAAGGAAATTTATGAAAAGCTTTTTTCAGTGTAAATCTTCGTCTACCAGATTAAACACACATTTAAGCAAACAATATCATAAAATGAGGCTGTAACTTCTAGACATTCTTGTCATGCTGATAAATTAAGTAATTCATATAGTAATATTTATATAAAATGTGTTTGATTATTTACTAGTTTATGTCTGACATCCCCTTGCCTACCTTTGGGCCTTCTTTTCCCGGGTTGCCCATCGGACCTCTGACACCAGGATCCCCCTGTTTAGAACAGAAGTCCGTAATGGATATGTCTTCAATCACGCATGCATGCACTCAACATATGCATGAAGCAGCCCTAAAAGCACGATGGTTAATGCAAATCAAAGTCAAATTTTTTTGTAGCTTTTCTAAATTGTCTGCTATGCTGATGAGTTACTTGTACCTTTTCTCCCACTAAGCCCTCTACTCCTGGCACTCCAGGGGACCCCTTCTCTCCCTTCTGTCCAGGTAGCCCTGGGACTCTCGTCTGGCACACACTGCAGGCATTCTACCAGTGCAGGCAAGGCAGGAAGCAAAAGTGGTAGCACAGATAAGATTTCATCAGGCTGAGCTGGAACACTGTATTTTCACCCTTTATTATGTCACATCCCTTGGGTGGAGGACAAGACCCCAACTGACATAAAGTGTTCTCAAAATGTCCACAGAGCAGAAATAATGTGAACCCATCTAGAGTGCCTCCAAGAGTGTCTCTCACTGAGGTGAGTGGTGAACTTTGTCAACTCACTGACTGTGACATTATATGTGACCAAATATCATTGGACCAATTCCATTGGCACTGCTGCACGTTGGGACTCAGACTTATGTGCAGCAGGATTTGGCTAATTTTAATTTGATGTTGTAATGCTGTATTTGAATGTTTGAAAATGAGTTTACTTGATTTTGTGAGAGCGTCATCTTGTTAAGGACTTTCGAGATATTTTGCTCAAGCGGTTTTAAGCAGTGTTGCTTTAAAGTTTTTACTAAGACCATTTTTACATGTGGATACTAGATTGTTTTTGACTCCTACATAATTACTTTGCACATAAAATCTGGAATGACATTTGTTAAATGCACCAGCACGGACCCCAGAAAAATGTCCTTAAGGGAACAACAATGTGTATTGCATCATATCATATTGTATTGTATCATATCACATTGTATCTTAATGCATTGCATCGTATCGCATAGCATTGTATCATATTGCATCGTATTGTATTGCCTTGTACTGCATTACATTGTATTGCATCACATTGCATCGTATCGCATTGTATCGTATCGCATCTTGGTCTATTCTAGATACAGTACAGGTGCTACTCCTAGGATGGGAAAAGAAGCAGGAGATTTAATGTTAGGAAAAGGCAGTGAAAACAAATGAATAAAAAAACAAAAAAACAAAAAACGAAATAAAAAATAATAAAATGAATAATAATCTTTACAATATTCCCATTAAAACCTAATCTTCTAAGACTTCAACAAAATGACAAAATAATAAGAGCATGCTGTTACTGACATAAATGAAAAGAAAAACAATGCCCGTGTTAAATGTGTTTAGCCCTTTTTTGTAGGTGTCATCAAGGTGTCAAAAGGACTAATCACAGCGGCATTAAGCAACTCTGATGAAGGCTGTAAACAGTAGCTGAATCTAACGGAGCACTTAATGGATAAAATAAGTTTACTCTGAAGGAAGGGTTGACAGAAAATAATGAGTCTGCTGACATCTGGCTTTATCTATCAATGATTAATCATGTGAAGGCATTATATTTATTGTCAGAGTTGACATATGTTAAGTATTAAAATGAAAAAGCTTTAATTTAGCTAAGTGCTGTCCTGCAGGTAACGACATGTACTAAGGTGACTAATCTATTTCATTAAAAAAAAAGAAAAAAAATTCCATTGATTTTGACAGACTGTTCACATTATAAAATGTAAAAGCTACTAAAGAAGCAGTTGATCCCATTTTAACACTGTAATCTCAAAAAAATACAGGCTGAGCAGTGCCTGATGTTAGGTTTGGTTTTGTAGTGCTGGGCCACATTCTGCATTAGCCAGAAAAGGCTGGGCTCTTCAGCACTGTTGTAATAATATATATTCCAATGTATGATGAATATATTAGAAAACAGTTTCAAAGTGCTGCCAGTCTGGTGATTTTTGGGACCAAACTTATATAATATGGCATAAGAGTTATCATTCTTTCAGATTTACTTATGGGTGGTTAAGGTTTAAGTGATGTAAAATATGGACAGGAGACAATTAAGAAGGAGCTTGGGCAGAAGATAAGTAATAGGTGTTTTCAGGCTTTTGGGTCAAGAGGTGACGTATTCTCCTCATGTTTGAATGGAAAAGTGCCATTTAGCAATTATTTTTTTTTGTAAAACTGCATACAATACATATCTGAAGCTGAGTTTATCTTTTGAGACAGTAATCTCTTTACAATCTTGTTTTACACTTTATTTGCATTGCACTTGTGCGATATTTCAACATTTCATTATCATACTGAGAGGCTTTACTAAACATGTTGTCACACTGTTGCACCTCTGGTGAATGAGTAATCCTGGCTTTCTTGTGAAATTGTTTTCTTTTATTTTCTGGATATCCTTCTCCCAGTCATCCTGATGAAGGCACTCAAGGGCTTTCTCACAGTATCTCTCTCAACTGATTGCATCCATGTATTAGTGGAATAGTACTGTTTGAAACCAACAAACACTGTTCATTTTAAATACTAACCCTCGTGCTTTTGCATGCCATTCTTTGTGAAAACAATGCAATTATCATTAACTATGGAGATATAAATACCTTAAGTAAAGCGCCCATGTCTCCAAAAATTGGAAGGGCAGTCTGTTAGAAAAAAAAGAAGTCTTAATTTCAGATCTCATCTCTCTAGTTTTTGAGTATTCTGCAGTTGTTTGTTTTTGCTTGACTGCTTCTTTTAATAAAACATCACTAGGCACATAAGACCAGCTTACATGCCTGGAATGCGATTTTCCCTGAACATATTTAACAAAGTTTGCTTTCAGTGTTTCATTCTCAGTTTTATCTGGAATGCTTGAGGAAACAGTTTAATAACTTTGCTGTCTAGAAGACATGATCCTTGCCATCTTCAAAATATTGTTGTTCTCTGGAGCTGAGAAAAAACATTTTGATGTGAAGCCCGTTTAAAAAAACATAAAATGGACTATAAATGGCTTTCATGCATCTTTACAATGCATGAATATAAATGGGCTAAAATGCAAAATTTTCAAGGCTTTGATGCAGCAGCAGTAGGATTCGTGAGGTACTCACACTACAGCTATTAGCACTATAGTAAATGCTCCTCATTTGAAACTCACAAAGACACAAGAAAGGAATGAAAATATGCTCTAACAACAGGGTGCCGCCAATTTGTTGTAAACTGAAACATTTTCCTGAATGTGGTGTCGGTTACTAAACACTAGAACTATAGCTGCTCATTATCCCAAAACTGGAGCTATAGTCTGAATACTGAGTTTGACTTTAAGGTAATCTCAGTAGGTCTCATGGCTGATCAGTGATGCTGAACTGCAGTAACCAAAACAGAGATTTTCTTACTTACTGGTTCACCTGGAGGTCCAGCAGGCCCCGGTGGACCTGGCCTACCAGGGGAGCCCTTTAATTGAGACAAAGAAAGGAGTTAACAGCCCTTCTGGCTATGATATCAAGCAGACAGGCAAGGCTATAACTTGCAGCTTTCACACTCTTCTCAGTTGGTGGGGATTTGTGTCCAGGAGCTGTGATACATTGTACTTGTTCATCCACAGTTGGTAGCTGACATTCTTCCATGCTTCCAGCCATCTAGCCATCTTTTATCTGTATACGTGCAAGGGAGTGAAAGAGAGTGGAAGGACAGACTGCTCTAACTCACCTCTCTTCCTGGAACTCCAGAGGGGCCAGATGGACCCGGGGGTCCACGAGAGCCCTGAAAAATACAAAGACACAGGCTAACAATCTTGCTTTACATAATCACCTACACTAAGTGTATTTAGTACTGTAACAAAATTGCCAGAGAGAGAACCACAGCTAATTAGATGAACATCTTTAAAAATCAGCGTGAACATGTTGTTTGCGTGTTGTCGATACAGAAAATTTATCACACACCTCAATTCCTGGCTCCCCAGGGGGTCCCATGGGGCCCTAAAAACACAGCACACATCTTGTTAACACCAGCTGCCCTCTAGCACCCAGGATCCAATAAAGGAATTGTGTTAGACACCTTTTGCTCTATTGATTCTCTGTCTGCAATCCTGTGGTTCAAAAATGAACACAGACTCACTCACAGTCAAATCTGAGTTTCAAACTAGCAGTCAAGAGCATGTATGATGAAGGAAGAGAGCAACACACCAACACCTCACAGTAATGTCCAACGTTTCTAATAAAAACACATCTCCAATATTCAGAGAATATCTCTTTCTTTCCACGCCTAAGAGAAAAACAGGAATCTGAATGTTTCAAGGGTGGCACTAAATAAAGAATGGTTTAGTGCTCACTGACCAATCAATACATCATACTCACAGGTGGCCCTGTAATGCTCTCCCCAGGTTCGCCCTTTTCACCGTGGTCTCCGGGCAATCCTGGGATGCCTCTCTCACCCTAACACAAACACAAGGGAGTGGTCAGTGGTGATTCAATGATGATGAATCCAAGTAAAGGGAGGGTTGTTGCACTGCATGATCATTAAGTATTCAAAGTCTGCCAGAATCCATTTCCTGTTATCTTGTGCCTTTAAGCTTAAAGGGTAAAGAAAAAAACATAACTGTGGTGAAGGCCATTATACTGCACAAGATGTATCTTTATGTTAGAAAAAGAGTATATCACATGGAAATGTACTTTTTCCAACATATCTGAACAAGAAAATAGACACGCAAATGTAATTTACTCAAAGACATAACATGAACCCCCAATTTTTAAATTTGTTTTTAAAATAATTTAAATAAATAAAAAAAAGACCGGATACATGGACAAAGTAAGTGCACCCCTACATTTACACACCTTCTAATGTGACAGGTAGAATCTGTCTTATTTTTCTATGACCTCAAGAAAAAAATGTTTGTGAATGACAATAAGTCTGACAATAGCTCCAGAAAGATTTTCTAATGACTCGTAACAACACAAATCATTCCATTATGAGAAAAATCACCATTAAACTTTATTACATAATGTTTAAGTGTGCCAAAAATCTTTGTATCCAAAAAGACGATCAAAACAAAATTATTTTGATAATAACAAATCTAACAAATCAAAGAGAATGGTTTGAATGCAGTAGACCAGAGGCCAATTTTCAGGAGAAGCTGTAAAGCAGTGTCCTTGAAGGTACTGTGTTTGGAAAGTTTTGGAAACCAGAAGTGTAGGATAATGACCTTAGGCACACCGGTAAATGTAGCAAAGAATGGCTCAAAAAGAACACAATTACACACAAGATCCTATAAGAATCTCACTGAAATGTTTATGGAGGAGATTTAATGTGGGCACTGCATGCAAGAGCAATATTTTGCAACAGAAGAAACTTTATATGGAAGGCTGGTCAAAAATTTCAGAAAGGCAGTGTATGACCTGGAGGATAATAATGGAAAAGACACTATAAGAAGATTTTTCTTCTAAATGTCGCAGCACTACCTTCTAAAGCCAAGGCTGTACTTACTTTTTCCACAGAGGAATATTGCATCAATTGATCTGAACAAAGTGTTCAGATGGCCACATTGAGCTCTGATTTCAACATTACGGTCTCAGTCTGGGATTACATAACATTACATCATTGCATCATTACAGAACTTGACACTTGTAGTCAGTGTCAAGTTCTGTAGAACAAAGCACCAGTGTGGAAGTTTTCATTCCTGTGACACATTTTCAAGCCAATATGCTATCCTGGAATTCATGCCAGGTAAGCTATTTGTTGCTAGATTTAAAAAAAAAAATTTTGTGGTACAATTACATTTGTTTAGTTGGATGTTTTTTGTTTCACTTTTTTTTGTCAATTTGGTGAAAAACTTTCTTTAGTTTAAATGCTGCATGGGGAAGGGGGACCTACCTTAGGTCCACGAGACCCTCTAGTTAAAGGCAACCTGTCACCCTATGAAAAAAAACAAAAAACAAAAAAACCCAAGAAGACTTTAGAATATAAATTCACTGCACATTGATCAGCAATTCTCTTTGAGAACTGGGGTAAGGGCAAGAAGCAGCCCTAGTGCTTTAATTCAAACAGGAGTCTTGAATCAGTATGAGCTACACACACTACAGTGTTGCCTTATGAGCTCATGTTCAATACTGCTTACAACAGTTTTATTAGTGATAATGCCATACCACAGAGGAAGAAAAAAAGAAAACAAAAAACCTTGATTGGAATTGAGGTGTGAGCATTATTTACTGTACCATCCAGATGAGACATTGATTTCTGTGGTCAGCATGTATTGGTGGTACAAGTCCTACATTGCACAATGTAAATTAGCTGAGCAGAAGCTGGATTTGAACTAACACAGCAATTCTTACAGTTTTGGGGAGAAATGTACCAATTCAATCAAATGTAAAACACAAAAGTTTGGGAAGTACAGAACTTTTGAAACAAATAAAATCCTATGACTGCATTAAAAAAAACAAAAGAAAAAAAATAGATATTAGTAGTGCACTGAGACTCTACTGAAACAAAACTTCTATATCAGTATGTGTGAGTAGATTGCAAATTTATGGAAACAATATGTCAGAAGTACATGTGTGTTGTTCCTTAGTGTAATGGTTTACACATTCACCTAACAAGGGAAAGATCCCCAGTTTGATCCCAGGAGGAGACACAAATCTCTTGGGGGTTGCATCAGGAAGTGCATCCAGTGTAAAAATCTGCCAAATCAAATATGCAGAGCTACCTGCTGTGATGACCCCTTGTGAATAAAAGTGGCTTTGACCTTAACTTCTTGAGCAGGCTGACTCATTAAAGACATGCTCAAACTATCTGCACTGAGTTTTGTTTATTGCTTTTTCCCTTATCTTTGTCTTACATAACAAAGACCATAATTGTTGTGAAGTAGTCTTCTTCCTACGTCTCCACACAATAATGACATTTGTAAAAGACAGAAATATGTCTGCTTTAAATGAAAGCCATTTCTCTTTGTTTAGCTTTTTCACCTATTGCATGTAACACTAAAAGAGGTCATTGGGATGTGGTAAACACAAACTTTTGACACTCACAGCCATGTTTTTCAGTCCCTTTCCAATTTTCACAGTGCAGGAGAATGTTAAGAGGTTTAAATACGTCGGCCTGAACAGAATCTTTCCTTTATTACTCTGCTCACAGTACCCTTTGCTTGCTTGATCAGTAGATCTGCTGTTGAGCTTAATGTTCAGATTGGTGCCTACACACACAAACAAACATGACTGTTTAAAGCTGCAGAACCCCACAGGTGATTGAAAAGTGCAAGTGCCATCAACCGAGATTGAGGTTGTGGCGGCACATGCACAGCCTCTTCAGTAAAGCTATAATGAACATTTCTATAAGCAGAGCCATGTCCATAAAAGAAACTGAACAGCTATGAGCTCCAATTATGAGGATAGGTGATTATCCAGGATGGGGTTATGTGATGGTGGACTGTCTAATGATATTGCAACTTCATAATGTCATGGCATCTGCGCTGCTGGAGGACCTAGTTTCTTTAACTTGCCTGCTGCTACTCTAGCTGTTTGCAGGTGATCTGCATTTCTGAAATTCTATTGTGTTTCCATCTGCTGTTTTATTGTTCTACATTAATGGTTTTTAACGTTGTAACCTGTGTCTTCAGGGCTGAAGTCAACAAGGTGAGGTTAAAGTTACTGTCTACACTTGATATAATACCCACCATATATCCACCCCCAGGTTCACCAGGCTCACCCTTAGGACCTGGAGGTCCTGGTGGCCCGAACACTCCACCAGAGTCTCCCTACAGACAGAAAGACAGACGTTATTTAGAAGTTTCTCCATAGACAAAACATTAAATCAGCCCTGTCGTCTTAATGCAAAGGAAGTGCAGTGTTATACACAGGGAGGTAAACAAAAGGATGCACATGTGAACAATCAACACCAACACTTTATGTTAGTGGGAGAACCTTTGGCACTGCATGGTGGACTCTTACAAATTTATGAAGGTTTAAAATTGTTATCCAAATAGGCAGAAATAGCACTGTCTTCTTTTTTTCTCAGGTATATCGTTAACATATTAATACATTAATTAACACCATTTCATTTCAGTATATTTCATGTTATAACAAAATGGGGGAATTGGTTTCAAATTATCTACTTATTATTGAGATATTTTATCATTTTAAATGTGCAAACTAAACTTACACTTGTAATTACTTCTTGTGAATATGAAACTTCTATGAATATGAAACTTAAACAAATTAATGGACTTAAATCTTGTACAAGTATGTATAGTGATGAATCCTACTGACTTTGGTGATTTTTATTCTAAAGGCACCATGAGAGCAAAATTCCATTTTGCACAATACTTACAGTGCTGTAAGTATTATTTCTTTTTTTTTGCATATTTGTCACACTTACATGTTTCAGATCATCAAACAATACAAAAACGTTTTTGAGTTTATTTAGATCGTGGCATGTGTTGGTTTTTGAGATCTTTAGCCTGCTTCACTTTGTCAGACAGGTTCTGTTTAAGTGATTTCCTGAGTCAGCAGGTCTGGGAGTAATCAGGCCTGGGTGCTTAGCAAAACTGAACTCTGCTTTCCAAAAAAACATGTTTAATCACAGTTAGTCTAATATTAAAATTTATAAGTTGATCTGAAACATGTAAGTGTGACAAATATGCAAAAAAAAAAAAAAGCAGGAAGGGG
>VUQS01028192.1:0-19516 GCA_015108495.1 Heterochromis multidens | reverse complement strand
TTGCCTTTGTAAAAAAAAAAAAAAAAAAAAAAAGCAGGAAGGGGGTATATACTTTTTCACCTGAACAGTATTTTATTGTTACTTATCAAATGTTAACATGATAGTAAACACTACCTGCTACAAATGATCATGTCAGCATTATTGGGTAAAGATTGTTACCATGCTTAGTATTCATATAGTTGTTTGTTTATTTTTTTCCTTGTTTTTCATAAAATACTGCTTGTTTTGCTATGATCAGACAGAAGTAAAACGGAAAATGAATGAATCATGGCATTAAATAGTTTTGTCAACAATATTAGCAGCTCTTACTGTTCAAGAAATAGTCTTGCACATAAAACAGAGTAAAATCCCAACTTATTTTAGCATTACTGCTTGGTTGATTAAGCTAACAATATAACATATTTACTAGTGAGCTTTATAGTTCCTATTAAGAATATTTATTTCTGTTGTATAAAGACTGTTAGCTGGTGCATCTGCTAACAGTTTTTATACTAAGCTACGCTAACTGTCTCTCAGCCCCAGAGTCATATTTAGGCCACAGAACTTATTTATTTCTCTCATTTATTCAGAGAGTACCACATGAATGAAGTGCCTCTTAGATTGGAGTCAGTATAGCAAATTTGACAAAGGAGGATTATACAATGAAAAAAAGGAGGCTTAAGCACTTTATGTGAATGAATATAGGAGGCTTAAGCACTCTAGGTCTATTTCCCTGCTCTAGAGAATAACAGAGTGACTCTGGTGGGTGGGGAGAATTGAGTGCATCTTCATTCTTTCTGACAAGTAACAAACCCCATCAAATATGCATGTCAGCTGTGTACTTTTTCACTTTTCTACTTTGCCACTTTCAGCAAAGTGTTTGGAATACAACTGCAAGAAAAACATTTGCGTACAAAAACAGAGGAGTGAGAGGCATCAAAGACAGGAACACAAAGTTACAGAATGATTGAGGATTGGACGAAGGGCAAGTAATCTAAAAGATATCTTCGCAGGTTGTCTAGTATGTTGAACCTGTAATAAAGCATCATAGCTTCATTTTTCTTTTCTTTCAGGTGAGAACTTGATTTGAAGTTTACCTACCTTTTCTCCTTTCAGTCCATCTTTCCCAGGCACCCCTGGCTCCCCTGGCGAGCCCTGTAAATAGTGGTGAAAAGAGACACATCTATCACCAGGCCTTCATCTTCTCACACACATTTATCTCCTCCTCCTCACTGCTTCAGCAGGCTGCTGTGTTCCAACATAATTTCCCTTAGCCAGGATTTATGAAATGCCTCTTTTCCCTCCCTGCTTTTGAATAAAGACAGATGCTCATTACCGAAGCAGGTGTGGAGAACAGATTGGGCCTCTGCCTCCGTTCCCAGCATAAAGCGCTTAGATTTGCCTCTTTCCACTAATTAATTCTTAAATTTGATTACTGATCGTCTGTGTAAAAATTTTGGACTTTTCTCCCCCACTTCTTCTCTGCCTCTGCCTGCTGAGGTTTATCTATTTATCTCTCTATTTGGCTGGCTGACTTAAGAAAATAGAGGATACAGCAAGGTGACAGATAAGGGAATGAGAAAAAGGAAGACTTGACATGAAATGCTGGTGGTTTAGGATGCCAGTACACTTACTAGCTTGCCTGGGAGTCCTGGGGGTCCAGTGGATCCAGGAGGGCCTTGTTTCCCCTGGAAAAACACAATGAAAAACCAAAACCTTGGACATTTGATTCCCTTTGTTTGGTGATAGATAGATTGCCTGGGCTTTGAGTGTTCTTGCCCAAGAATTTCATGAAATGTAATTTAAATGCTGCCTTTTCTTAATAAACCATGCTTAGTTTCATTGTAATTTGTGTGTGCTGCTGATGCCATCAAGACTGAGCAGCAGTGTGTCTGCATGATGCACATGAATTTCAAGTTAAAACTACAGTGTTATTCTATACAAGCTGCTCATATGCGCTTCCCTTTTGAACTCAGTATTGTCTTTGAATATGAGGATGATCGAAATGATCCACATGTTACCATGGAAACTGAACTTTTACTATATCTTGGCTTTCATCTTTCAGTACATCTTTTACAGTAACACTGGGATAGACTCTTTTTTTTAATTAAAACTTTATATCATCATGAAATTATTCAAAAGAATACATTTACAAAACAAGCTGATAAACGCTAAAACTGAAGATTTTGAGTTATTTCATTTAGATCCAACTTTTAAAAAAAAAATAATCAAAATTTCAGTACATTTAATTTTACTTCTATCAGTGACCAAAACTTCCGCAACCCTGGTTATTCTGCTCCTCGGTCAAAGCTATAATGGCCTTTCATGCCTATACGGGTATCGTTTTACCTTGTATTTAACACATTTTTAGACATCAAAGTTTGACCTACTCTAAATGGCACAGCACCCCTGAGATAAATACAAAGCCTCACCTCTGGTCCTTGATCTCCCTTTAGTCCTGGCGGCCCCATGCTTCCCTGTAAAATCACCAAAAAGGGTGAATAAGAAGTACAAGGGAGGCAGGAAACTGGAGGAAAAACATCTTGACCTGTGTGTTTTGTTATACACCGCTGAGAGAAAGACTACATAGACTTGATGAATGTTTTGGAATGTTTGGTGAAACCTAAACAACAGAAAGGAACTTTGTGCAGCACTGTACCCTCCGATAACAGCTCAATAACATCAGTGCACTTCGTAGGGTTACTGCCTAGCTGTAGAAATATACACCAAAGAAAGGATCCTTTCTATAACAAAAAAAAAGACTTTGACAAAAAAGTCAGCCATACCCTGCTGTGACTACTGGTGTACAAACACTGTGGAGGGTTACAGAGAGTGCTACGATGGACAGGAAGGAATTTTGTAGCCTTATTTTCTTGGCAGTAGATACTCAAGTTTTAGTGCAAAGGCTAAGTCTTTGATAAGTCACCTTGAAGCCTTGCGGTCCTTGAGCGCCTCTCTCCCCCTGCAGAAAGTAAAGGAAATAGAAAAGCATCCGTTCTCAAGATGTGTATAAAGAACACAGTCAAGCAAGCCATTTCTCTTGCTGACTGTGGTTAAGGTTTAAAAAAAAAAAAAAAGTCCTCAACGACTTTCATGCAGTTAGCATATGATGTGAAGGTTAAAACACAGAATATTTCCTTTGCCAAGTTAGCTTTTTTGCTCTGAGAATGTGAATATAATAAAAGCAGCAGCTATTCAGAAAAAATGATATATGTGTGAAATGTCTTCTACTCTTGCCTTCGTACCATAGTGCATATTTTTTATGTTTGCATTGTTCTTCAGGCTTTTTCAACATAGAAACAAGTCTCAGCTTTAATTCGACTATGACTGAAGAATTATGTGGGGGATGTAACACTGTTGTGGCACACACACAGTGTCCAGTGTTTAAGGGTTGACAAGTAAGGGATTGATACACATGAGCTGCAGTTAGTGACTGTGTCTGAAGTCTCCCTATACTTCCACTTTCCTCTTTGAGTGGTCTCTCTGCTGATAGTCTGCTATCCAGTCTGTTCTTCAGCAAGCAGATTGCATCCTCAATCAGACTTAGATTAGAGTATTTGACTCAGTCACTTGAGGATAGTCCCCCTCTTCACCCTGAAAAGCTCTTATTTCCTTTATGTTTAGGATTTTTTTTTCTCTTTAATTTTATGGATTTGCCTGATTATTAGCACACATAATGAGCCTGTATACAGTGTTGCTTCAGAACCGCTACATGTTTTACACATGAGATGGTATGCTTTGGTTTATGAGCCATTCCTTTTATTTTCCACTACACTTTCCTCTTTCTAACATTTGATTGAGGTTCATTTTGTGTCACTACAGAACATTGTTCCACAGCTCTTGTAGCTTCCTATTGTTTTTTTTTTTGTTTGTTTGTTTGTTTTTTGTAAATTGCACACCTTTGTCTCCTGTTTGCAGGGTTACCATGGTTTTGCATCCTGCATTGAATCCTCCGAGGTCATGGTGTCTTAATCACTGACAGGGAACCATGCATGCCCACACCACAGAAAACATTTTTGACTTGCCGTGCAGTCACAAATGGATTTTTCTTCACTACAAAAATATTTTTCCAGCCGTCAACAAGATTTGTGTACTAGCTAGCTTCTTTGCCACTTTCTACAAGCGGCTTTCCTGCGTGCACCTGCTGTTTTAGAGCAAACAACCTTTGATACCTCTCTGATAGATTCTAGATCTCCTTCACTTGAATGATGACCTCTTCATGCCTCAATCTGACAGGCAACTCCACTCTTCCACTCTTCTGTGCATGAAATGACGTGAAGTGTCTACTTACTTTTGAACCCCTGCAATTTGAGTGTTCTGCATTAAAAGGTCTCTATTTCAAATATCTCACACATAATTCTTTCAGCATTGACATAAATGTGCTCTAATTAAGGCTGAGACTTGGCACTTTAATATAGATTATTTCAAACTGAATGCGCTGACACCGACAGCCTAATGAAAAAAGGAGAAAAAAAGAAAAAGTGTTGCTTTCAGACTCTTGATGATATGGACTGCATCTCTGCTTGTGATTTGCTTTTTGTTTCTTCTCATTTAGCTGACTGTCTTTTGATGTTTTGGTCAATAGCTGCGTCAGTGGCCTTTGTAATCTGCTTGCTTCCAGTAGATGCATCTGTTGTTCTGAGGTCCAAACAATAATTGCATGCCAATTTATTCAGTGGCTCACCTTGTGGTCCTTTTGACGTTACATAAGAAATTAGTATTTGTCACACTGTGGTGTTGGGTGTGACGTCTGAAACCTAATGATTAGTTTCCTGTAATTAAATTGTCTTAATAATGGGAGAAACTCTCACCTCATCTCCCTTTTCTCCCTTTAAGGCTCTTTCCTTCATTTCATCCTTAAAAAAAAACAAAAAAGCAAACAAAAAACAAACAAACAAAAAAACAGGAGAAAACAGACCGCTTTAAAATTTGACTGTACTGTACTTTGTGTGAAGTTTGAACAAGGAACACGAGTAAATAAGACACTTTACATAAACATTTCATGTTCAGTGACATAAACAGCTGCTTACAGTTCCAGAAAGCTGTCTTAATCCATGAGCTGTCATCACCTAGGAGTAATGAAAAAGACACAGTGTTCTCTAAAGAGTTCATCGATCTCACAATTAGTGCAAGTAAAAACTGAAAAAAATAAAAGAAAAAAAGAAAGAAAGAATAAATTGAGCTGCACTGCTGAATATTTTAAAAACAATGCATGAGTGGCAGCTTCTGCTTAAATCACAAATGACTCTCTTGCCACCAATCTGAACCAAGGTTAGATAAGAAAAGATTAAATCTGTATTTTTCATTTCTCTTTCGTGGTATACTTTCAATCCAGCTCAGAGATGATGTGACAGTGCAGCTGGGCAGAGCCTGTTACAACAAAATTAAATGAAAAGCACGAGGTCAAGACCACTTGATGCACTGAAATTAAAGTAGCAATTCAAAGTGTTTCTACAGAGCTCCTTGTTACATATCAAGTCATCATATCAAAGACCTCACTTAGACCTGGCATTAACACACGTCACAGCAAATCACATTACAATTTGAAATGAAAACGCAGGTGTCGATACACCTATGAATGAACTGTTAATTCGATGGCTAAACTGCTGACAAATTTGAAAACAAGTAAACATGCAAATTATGACTCCACACATTTCATCTAACACTTTGAAAAATTCAAGATGTTTTCCATAAAATTCAGTTTCACAAAAGACTACAATTGCCTTTCAGAGCATGCACAAACACCGGGGAGAGGTGGCACGGTGCAGCCACCGATGATACAAGTGATTGTTTCAGTTGGATTGCTCACAATCACATTTCAGCGCTGACACTGGAGACATTTACTGAAAGCAGCTTCCGCAGACCTATCTGCAGAAGCAGATACAATCTGGATATGAGTTGCACCATAAAATGTTGGTATAAAGTGGACAAAAGGTTTTAAAGTGGATCTGATGTTTCAGGCCTAGCGCATCTATCTGTAATCATCAGAACTCATTACGTCTGAATGTCCTCGGGCCTCTTGTGTTAACCATGCGTTTTGTGCCTGTGTGCAGTTATAACCAGTTCATTCTTGCAAGATTTAATGATATAAGAAGCAAGAGAAAACAGAAGCAATCTTGGGACTAAGAGCCATATCTGTGTGGGGAAATTTCTGTGTGTGCCTACTGCTGACATAATTGTTATTCGTAACTGACTGTTCCTTTTTTTTGGATCATTTTTTTCTCTATCCAGCTGTACAGATGTCCTTATTTCCTTACTAAAGTGTGTCTGTGAGCCTTTTGGAAAAGGCTACGGAAACTAACCTTAGGGTGCTTTCTCTTCCTTTAGCAACAATGGTCAAACTAAGTCTTGGTAAGATACTGAAACCTCTAATGCATCCCTGCATAATCAGTCAACCTTCAACTTGCAGTTTCTCAACAAAAGCAGCTGCTGTCAACTACTTTTGCCTCATTGTCATCAGTATGTGACTAAATTTCTGTCTTAATTTTTCTTAAGAGCTCTGAATAACTGCGCATAGCCATTCACTCAACATAACCTGGCATAACAGATTCAGTTTAATAGATTATAAAGCTCTATTGTAAAGGCAGGAACAATAAAAACAGGACAGTCTCTGACTGTTTTGCCACTTTAAGGACATTGGGGGAAGTGATGACCGTGCATGCCTGTGAGCGCACTGCTCCTCCCTGTCACTAATAAACACAGGCACAAGAAGGTTTATGAAGGGAGGGTAATGATCTGAACCCTCGCTTCTGCTGTGTAAGGGAAATCAATGTTTAACTGCCAAAATTATCTGCCACGGGAAAGCAGAGAGCACAGACAGAGCCTGGTACTAAATATTCAAATAGCCTCATTTATCAAATGACTAATGTTTTCCTCTCTACTGTGTGCTCTAGTACACATCTCCCATATCCTGGGTGGCCCACACCTCACTACACAACAATGAATACAACTGAGTATTTCTGTTTGGATAGAAAAATTTGTTATCTTAGTCCATGAGTGGAAGCTAAATTTAGGTAAAAGAAAAAAATGATGAATAGAAATGAGTAGACATTTTTTTGGTTACACAGAAACCAGTGAAACCAGTAGAAATTGAGGGATATTTGTTCACTCTATATTTAAGTTGTCTAATTTCCTTATGAATCACTTGGTAACTAGCAATCAAAGCGAGAATAAGAATCAAAGCCATCAAACTTTGTTTCCAAGCTCACGTCTAAGGCCTTCAGAAGTTCAATAGGCAGCAGATCTTTAGAACAAAACCCATTAGGACCGAGTCATCTAAATGTCAAAGCCCTCATTTTGAGACACAAAGACTTTGAGACTGTGTTTTCATTTGATACTTTTTTATCCTTTTATTTTATTAAAAAGAGGCTACAAATAGTCGCTGCCTCTCTTTGGAGTCATTACTGCCACCTCAGAGATCTTTACCTGATTTGTCACAGTGTATTTTTGTCTTTAAAATGTCTAAGCAATGAGTTCTATCATGCCAGCGCCACCCACTCCGTGTCACCTTAAGCGTATGTCAGACATCCACTGTGACGTCAGGGTTTCTCTGTTTCTGATCTGCCTTTCAGCTGAAAATGTCAGCAAAAAAAAAAAAAAAGGCTTGTATGGTTTGTAATTCTGTAATTTAAAATTATGAGCATTACG
Organism: Heterochromis multidens; assembly: GCA_015108495.1. Lineage (NCBI taxonomy): Eukaryota > Metazoa > Chordata > Actinopteri > Cichliformes > Cichlidae > Heterochromis > Heterochromis multidens. The sequence goes on along the minus strand of VUQS01028192.1, from coordinate 11,890 downwards.
AGCAGGTCATGTGCCACGTGACCCCCATTATTTCACACGACAAAGTCTTCCAGGGGAAAGATTACAACATCTGACGAGTGCAAATGTGTTCAGCTGATGCCAGAAACACAAAAAGTCACAGTTCATGGCTTTTCAATGTGGTGAAAGCTATTCTGTGCACAATTCCCAGATATGCATGTGGTTTATAGTTCACAGGAAGCTGCCAATTATCAGCGAATTCATTATCTGAAAAAACAGAGCAAGCTATTTCCAGAGAAATTCAACATGACTAATCTCATCGTCTTAAAAAGGCTGCCCATGTTTGGTACCCTTTATCAACACTGATCCACTGCTCATATAAAAAAGAAAGAAGGAAAGAAAGATAAAGAAAAAAATCTAATGATGGAACAAAGCTGCAGGACTGTCAAAGAACGGAAATTGGTTACAAGATGACATGCCACCATGGTCGAGGCGTGACAGCAAAGGTAAACACTGCACTGCTCTTGATTTCTTCTCCTTGGTTCCCAAATTCTATTATGAACAGCTCGGTGGCGTACAAACATTGGACATATTCTTATGTTTGTCACAAAGAAAAAGTACAAACAAATCCCTTTGTGACTCATCCAACACGGTGTGTTGTCTCTTAGGATGAAACCTAACAATGCCATTTTATAATAACTCATAGTAAGGAATATTCTGTGAAGTGGGGTTACATAGCTCTACTTACAGGACCAGGAGGACCAGGAGGGCCAACGTCACCCTGAAAATCCAACAGAAACATTGTTATCAGTCACTGCTTATGACTGTGACAGTGACAAGGTGGCAATGACAAAAAAGAGAACATAAAAAGGCACTTGAGAAACCAGTGCTGAAAGCAAGCTGCCACAGGTTACCTGGAACTACTACATCAATAGGTTTAAGAGCAACAGTTTAGAAAGCAATAACATGAGCAGTCTTTGGTGAAAATACTGCAACAGCCATTCAATGGCAATTCAATTCAACACAATAATTCTTCTTCAAGAGCATACTGGGATACTGCCTTTCATGTGCCTCACATAGAATGCTAATTAATGTTGTGTATGTCCATACTATGTACTGTGTAACCATTGTAAAGAGTTTATTAGGTGAACCATGTGGGAGCATCAGTTCTTTCATTCATAATTTACAAACTGTACTTTTTGTGGTTTTAATAAAGCAAGAAAATGTCATATTTGTGTATTTAGCATAAACAAAAAGCATGCTGTGGCTTACCAAGCCTACAATGTCACCTAAATTTGATTATTTCTTTTAACAGAAAAAGGTTTCAGAGTTTTAAATCGGCATCTAAATGTCGACCAGAACACACACAGACGCACTGTTTAAAAATACCTACATCCTGCAAGTTAAACAAGTCACACAACTCATTTGTGGCATGGCTCTTGGGACGGCAATGTCAGTAAGTCCATTGTTTTGGTCCAGAGAGAAATAACCCTGTTTGATGGATTGCTATGAAATTGCACAGAGGTATGCATTGTTCCCAGATGATGAATCTGGCAGACTTTTGGACTGTAAGACTTCTAGAAATATGGTTCACATTTCCATGCTGCCCATGCAATATATCAAAAAACTCTGCTCATCCTTTCACTGTTCCTCTTGGATTACAAGCAAATGTTTGACTTTTAGTGGAATAGCTTGAGAGCATTTGGATGGACAGCCATTCAGTTGGTCACATGGTACCAAGACAACAAACTTTTTATGACTAGTGTCATGAACAGGTCTCCACTCCTATTGAAAATGGCACAAACTTTCCTGTGTGTAACATTTGTCCCAGTGACTTGATCCTTTTTTTTCAGGTAAGATTTTTTTTTAGTTGCATGACCATGCACACTCCTCAAGGAGCAGGGGGTCAAACTGCCAATACCGCCTCCTCGACAAACAGAGCCAGGCCACACCTTTCACTGAAATGCCTTGACCTGCATGGACTGCCGTAAAATTTGGGTGCAACAAATTTAAAATCTAAACGTGTAGTTTAACAGCTCATCATCTACCACCACCATCATCGGACCAAAATTTCAATTTGTCCAGGTATCTAAACTAATGTGCAGAACATGGCCAGAATTATACATTCTCAGGCTCAACATGACAGCACTGATATAATGGGAATGTCAACAATTTAGCTCCAGGCACTGCTGTGTCCCAAGTACAGCGTCACACCTCTGCAAGCATGACTGCTTTAGAAACAAATGTAATCAACTGAACTCCACATAAATCTGTTCAAATCAACTTTTACATGCATTATAAGCTATGCTTGCCTCTCAGTGCCTACCTATTCAGAGTACACAATGCAATAATTTTGTGATTGCATGTAAAGGAAATGCAAAATAGAGAGAATTTGTTGCCTATTTGTTAAGTACTGGTTACAATTCTTACAGTTTAGAAGCCAGGAGTTACTGGTAAAATGTGTAAATTACTCTGTCTGCTTGAACAATAATACTTCATTCTTCTTTAGATTCAACTTTCTGCTAAGTGACACATAAAGAGACATACTGAGATAATTAAAGAAAATATCGCACAGGCACGACTGAGAACTCTGGTCCTGATTTGTTTGTCTTTACCGCAAGAGATTTCTTCTGCAAATTATTGCTCTGACTCTATTATATTAACATGTACAAAACACAAAAATACACACACTCACACACACACACATGCACGTGCACACACACACACACACACACACACACACACACACACACACACACACACTCACACACACACACATGCACGCACACACACACAACCTGTCAGTAAGAAAATGAGCTGGACCATGCTTAGAGGAGCAAATGATACAAACACTTGCAAATGTAAAAACAAACCAAAAAACCCAACAAATAATCATCTGCAGCTTCATTATTTGTTGGCAGATGATTTTAAAGATCACTGGAGGATAAACGGACTTGAAGAAGAAGATAACTAACTCAAAAGGTTTAGCCCCTGGAATATCAGAGTCTCAGGGAGCAGAAACAGAGGGAATCACCATATTTGACACTTGACATTGATGTGACTTACTTTTTGTCCTTTCATGCCGCTGGATCCCTCGGCACCTGGCTGACCCTGTGGTTGGGGGGAAGCCTTGGTTAATGACTCTGTAACACAGCGGCATTGTAAATGTCAGTGCAGGAAAATACGTACAGTATCTCCTCTTTCTCCTTTCTCCCCTCTGTCCCCCGGGATTCCAGACTCCCCCTTCTCCCCCTATATGAACAGAGCAGATCTTTGACAGTGACTGACAGCAAAGGCAGGATGAAAAGACACAAAGCTCTGAGAGTGAAACTTAGGTAAGGACAGTTGCTATGAATAAGTAATCAGAAAAAAATGTACAGTACAGTGTCATCTCAAAATCAAACTAGTTTGTAATTATGGAAGGGGGCAAAAGAAACACGGTGACACATGCTTTATGAGCCTGTGGCGTTATGTTGGACTTGCAGGATAATGAAAAACTTAATTCCCTGTTGCACTACAGCACTTACTCACGTTTAATAAAGCCGTTCCCTTGTCTGCCAATAGATGGCACTTCATGACTGCCATTGAGCTGCCCTTGAAGTGTTTTGACAGGATTTCTTCCTGTCAGTTATGTGGCGAATATACTAAATAAACATAACTCTAAGACAAATGTGCTCGCTCCTTGGTCAAGACAGATAGTTAATGAATAATTTGTGATAGAAATCTAAGATTTTTTTTTTGTAATCTTATACACAGAGCAACTCACTCTCTCACAATCTGCATACATTTAGCACCTTCTTATGACCTTTCATTGCTCATACTTTTGTCATGCAAGGTTTCAGGGTGCAGCTACTTCGCTACATTTAGGAAGTGTGGCAAATTTGAAATGTTTTAACTGTCCTACCATGTCTGATAGAGCTCACGCTGACATTTTTTTTTTTTTTCCCTTTTCCAAACAGCAACAACACAAGAGCGGTGAAAAAATAGGTTGTCCGTCAGAGATTCTTGTTTTATATGACATGTGTGAAGATTTATAGGGATTGCTTCACATACCCTGTGCTGAGACATTACGGAACATCTGTTTAGCAATCTCAGAAGACAAAGAGACATCTGAGAAAGTTTGCAGCACATTTGTACGCTCCCTAACAGCGCCTGGACGTTAACAGACAATAATTGCATTTCAGTTTCAGGCTCTCCCTCTGTTACTTCGACTTGCTAATGACAACCATGGTATATTCATTTAATGAGACATAGTCAGTGTTTCCTCATCCAAATTAGGAGCTGTTATTAAGTCAGCAGTGGCTGAAATGTATGAACAGATGGATCGTCTTATTAATATTTTAGTCAGGGAGGAGGAACAAGTGGCAAAACTGACTATGAGTACTAATTATTTGCAGCTTTATCAACTACGTGGAAACCCACGATACTACTGTGGAAATGTTACAAGAAAATCAACTATATGAATGTTGGGAGGCTGTAAAACAGGCCGCTCAACTACCATGCTGCACACAGAATTGTGGAGGTAGTTAGCGAGTGAGTTATGGCTGACATTCAGTGTAACACATCTGATGGAAAACTTCTGTTACCCAAGTTGTCACTTGTACACTGTAATCTGGCACAGACTCATGGGAAAAAAATATTTCTATCATTATCTTTGTTTGATCTCTGCGGAAGATTATTCAAAGTCAATTTACTGGCAGAGGTGTATGTAACAAGTTAATAAACCTTTCAAATGAGATTAACTGCGCCACAGCCAATATTTATGTAGATTATGACTGTATTTAGATGAAGAGAAAGCCCAGCGTGTATAAGACAGGGAACCGCTCCACCTGTGGATGTCTGCGGGTGATATGTTGACTCTGAGAAACCTTGACTCATCAAACTGCAATTAAGACTGTCTTGCGTCCCTCTATCCATCAATATCTGCAGCATTCTGTCAGAGCCCATTTGAGACTGTCAGTGGGAGACACAGTTATGGAGATGTAATTCATGAGAACACCGTCTTCCCAGCACATCATGCACTGCAGACCTTTTTTTCCTTTAAAACATTCACACTCTGTTGAGTGAGTGAATGAGTGAGTGAGTGAGAGGGGGCTCAGCTCACACAGATGTTGCACAAGCTGCAGTTTAGTCTAACTTGCGTCTATTTTGTCCAAGTTAAAAAATGCACAAGGATGGCACTGAGAGGTACGGAGAATCCCTGATGCTGTTCAATTATTACTGCTCGTGAAAACTGTTACTTTTCATTCCTCTTGGAGGTGTGAGAGTTTATCTTCTCTCGCTTATCGTGCTGGCTTCAATTCCTTTAAATGCGTTACAATTCTGGTTTCATTATAGGAGATTAAAATGCGAAGTGATTCTCTGGGACACAAGTTTTCTTGTCATCCACAGAAAGCATAAATTTATAATGATAAAATGAAGACGTATCCGTAATGTAGGGGCATGACTGATTTATGGCAAGGGCAAGGCTGGCATGCACATTTAATGGAAGAATTAGAGCACAGGAACAATGCTGCTTAGCAGCGTATGTCTCATCTAACATCTACTTAAGTATTAAAATGAATGCTTTAATCATGTCCTTTAATCAAAATGTTACAATTAATCTAATCGCAAACGTAGCTTTGGTCTCCTTCGAGCATTGTCCCCTTCAGGCGTAACGCTACATTTAATAAGAATTCATTCTAATGTTTTAAGTCACAGTGGGCCTGCAGGTCTACTTTCTCAAGCACTTGTAAACTTTAACACACACCATAAACCCAAATGCTCAAAATTAAACAGATAAAGTCATGTAAACTTCATATTAAAAAATTCTAAATGATGCTATCTTAAATTTTTGAGTTTCTGTGACATTTTCCCCTTTTTTCGTATTCAATTTGATTACATTGAACTATTTTGCAATAAGCGCGACATTAGCCCATCAGGTTGAGGAGAATATTACACATGCAATCACAGACTGAGCAAAGTATAAGCAAGAAAGCCAGGAGCAAGGGGAGTAAAAGGATGGACCTACGGCTGTTTTAAAATAAAATACTGTGTGCCGAGCTATAACTTGCTCAGGTTGTTTAATTTACCTTCATGTCAGATTAGCAAAGCTGTGACACCATGAGTGAAGTGATATGTTGGGAGTAATGCTCTGCTCAGTGTGAAAATAAAGACCTGTGAAGGGAAATTCAATTTGTCTCCACTGAAGTTTTGGAAGATTAAAATAATGCTTATTCTGTTACAGTGTGATACTGCTTAAGTTTTAATACAAAAATTGAAAAGACACAAATAAAAGTTTGGTTAAGGCAACATGAGTGTCTTTAAGTCAAATTAATCCCGTAGAAGAGAAGAGTGAAAAGTAAGTTAAGTTTACTTTGTCAGTGCTTTAATTTACTACAACCAAATGGTAAATTTAGATGTTTCTGAAAAATATCCAAACTGTAAATACATTTGACTTCTGAGTCAAGAACTCAGCACTGATTACTGTTTATTTTCTCTGCCTGACACTGTTGTACAATGATTGAACTCTTTCATGGTTAGCATGTCTTTTTCTTTTCTGTGTTCAAACTCTTAGGCCTTTTATTTAACAAAGGGTCTATTAAAGAAAAGTAGCAATTGCAAAGGAAAAAAAAAAGATTCTAAGCCAACAATCTCAGGGCTATTTCCATTTCTGCCAAATAAAATTTCGAGTTTTATGGATTCATTTTATGATTCAAGTATAAGAGTAAAGCTGCAACTCAGCAGCCAAACATGAAAATGCTTGTCAGTTGATTCCACAAACCACAATACACACTGCACCTCAACCTATCATATACCTACTGCAATCCCATTTGTTTTGAAGTATAATAAGTGTGTCCTCATACAGACAACTTTCTTTTTCAAGGTTGACCAGCTGACACTTCTCCTTCCTCTGGGCAGAGGGAGCAGGAGGTTTTCTGCGGCCTGAGCTGACACCACAGCAAACGATACACCTATACATCAAATGAACAGCTGCGGTCAAGAGGGTGTCCACTACACAATGGCTTTCACACTCAGCATGATCACAAGTAGGCCACTGGAGGCTTGGTGGGTGGGGGTGGGTTTTTTGAAGGAAGCAGGTTACAACAAAGACAACGGGAGGTCTGGTACAAGCCCATGTCTGCGTATTTTTTACACTGCGTATCTCATGCAGCCTCTGGTGAGCTACAGCACCCCTGGGCTTCATGAAAATGATTGCAGGGCCTTTTTGCAAAAGCACTGTATGTAATGGCCATCTGTCTGTTTGGAGTGTGAGCAGTGAGTCACGCTGGGCTGCACTGCAGGAGATGCATGGTGGGAAAAGCTATTTAACTTGCATAGTAGATAGTGTACAATTGACTGAAAGGTGCCACTTCCAAAGACGGATATCTGTTCTCGACTATGAACACGAAAAAAATGTAAGTCAAGGACAGAGCAGATTCTGCTTCTGGTTGCGCATACGTCAGACTTGTCTGGGCTGGTTTCTTGGGACAACAACTTTGGTACATCTTTATACAGACAACACTTTGCAGATGATTAAACTCCTTGCCTATCTGGGAGGCTGCTACAGTGAACACTGCTCAGTCATCTTGGCAATTCACACTTGCTGGAAGTAAAGGTAATGGCCAGTTTATCAAACCAGGAGACAACTCAAATCTACTTTAAACGGCACTTGTCAGTATTTGTTTTGTGATGAAAAATGTTTGGGTGATACCTTGGCACTTGCTCCTTCGGGGGTTCCTGGGGGACCCTGCAAACGAGACGACAATTATATGAAAACTCACGCGAGAACTGCACATGTTATTCATCAAAAATACATAATAATCATAACCCTATCCTGACCCTCACGAAGATATAAATTATTCCTGCAAATATCCCTATAACAGTGGGTTACTACACTGTATTTTTTTAACCTTTGCACTGATGTTGCCTTTCATAAAGACATGACTGGATCCTACTAGTCGGCAGCTAATCTTTGAGTGTGTCTTTGTTATGCGCCTTTCATAGACTCCCCTGTTGTTGTGAAATGCTAATTTGACTTTGAAAAATAACTGCTGCCTCCTCAACTGCGCACACACGTCCTGCTGCCAATGGACAAGAGAGAGTGATGCCCTGGAGTGTGTTTTGAATAGATGATTTTGCCCCTGAGATCTACCTCAGCAAAACAGGTGACTCATAAATGCCAATACCGGGGGATGGAGGCAAATCTGGCACATTCGAAGGGTATCATCAGGACATTGCCATTTAGAAATGTCACACCTTCTCCATCCTGCCTTTCTTTTCTCCTACGACTTTGTGTTCCACAACTTTATGAGTTATTAAAAAAAAAAAGTAGGGGATACAGTGAGTTGCACGTGGGATACACTGTTTAACAGTGAGTGGCTCAATTAGAATGAAGATAATGAAACCCGGGCACTGGTAACAGACGCAGCACAGAATCTCTCTTGATTTGTGGATGAAATAAAATAAGACAAACCCTATGTCTCTGATCAAGAGTATAATCAAAGCAATCGTGCATGAAAATAATTGGACACCCAAAACATCTGAGCTACACAATCCCTAAACACTCCTGTTTGTCCTGGCGTCAGAGCAGTTAAGCATCTGACAAGCTGTCTCCTTTAACGCATCACGGTGTTTGTGACCTTTAGCGTGTGGGTCACTACACAAACACACAAACAGTGTCTTGAATTGGCTTGGTTGCCTAAGGAAAAGACCATATTTCAAGGAGTCAATGGGCCCTCTAGGCGGACTTGTCCTACTTGTCAATACAAACATTCTAAAGTGCTACCTTAATATACCCCTTGTGGTTTTGTGCTGATAATATAGCCTGTTTGTAGCAGTATGGGAGAAGATTTTGAGCAGATCAATACAGCATGAGAAAACATGAAATTAGTTAACATAGATGCTTTAAGGAACAATGTTGGTATAATTGCTCTTTTTCGGGCAGATTTTGTATTCTGCAGCACTGGCCTTATTGACTGTTTGCTTTAATATGCTTTTTTAGTTGTAATGAATTTGTAACTTCTTTAATGTGTCCAATTTAAGTCAGATATCAGTATAAAAAGCTTTTTGTGATCACATGAGAATTCTCAGTCAAATAAAGGTTGAGCTGAACTTTATTTTCAGTGGTGGTAATTGGGTCTTATTTGCAAACAGAGTAGATGTGCAAACCAAACAAATGATTTATTAAGTTGAAACTTCTGCATTCAAATATTTTCAGTAGCACTCTAGATCTTGGCATTTTATTTAAAATTAAAAGGAAAAACCTATGGACACAAGTGAGAGTGACTAACTTACAGGCAGGCCTCTGGGTCCAGGGTCCCCTGGTTTTCCTCTTCGCCCCTTAGGAAAGCACAGAAAAAAGAAAAAAAAAGTGGACCAAGATGAGCCAATATGCAATAACAGGTGCGACTGGGCATGCATGCTGCCAGCAATTAAGGCTAGACAGCAACTCCTGTCACAGTCTCTAATTTGCTTTTAATTAACAACAAGAAAACTGCTTAATTGCTGCACCCTGTGTGGCCCACTACTCTTTGTTCCCTCCTTTGGTTTACTGTCTCCTTTCCAGCTGTGTGAGTCCCTCAGTGCATCAATCAACTCAAGGAGCGCATGCAGCAGTAAACAGGACAAGCCAGCCAGCGCTGTCCAGCATTGCAAAACAAAGTCAGAACAAAGCCACATTTTGAATCATTTTGTTCTGAGTTGTTCTCGACATTCTCTGAATAACAAATACCCCCCTAGCTCTGAAAGTCTGTGAGTCTTGAAAAACTGAAATGTAAATGAGATGTAATGCCATCTGAACCAAACCAAAGTTGGTTTAATTTACATCAAGAGGGTTTATGTCCTAGTGAGAAAAGAGGATAAAGCTCTGTGGGATAGTAGCACAGCTATCCACTGGCAGAACATCACTGGCTCTGTATTGAGGAGTGCCTGAAATAAGCTTCAGCGCACACAAAACCAATGTGAAATCAACTCATTTAAGAGATGATAATACTCTGGCGGCAATCAATGGCAGAAGTGTGAGACAATGCGGAGATCAGTATTAAGGCTAAATACGATTATGTCTTTCTAGTATGAGTGTCATCATCTGACACAATTGCTATATTAATACATTGTATTTCTCTCCTACTGTATTTGTCAGTACGGGTGACACAAAAACACTGCTCTCCTCTTCAGCAGCTGGGTAGATCTGTGGAGAGGAACGGCTCAGTGGCTGCTGAAAGAAAAGTTAGGAATCACAAAGCAACGCCCCCGACTCTTCCCTCTGACATTTCATGTATGCAGACTTTGATTATCTGGGTCGAATTTGACATGTACGTTTGCCTGCAACAAAGACAAAGGAAGAAACTTCACTAAGAGTTATTGCTTTTAATCATCTGCCTGTGTGCAAATGCTCCTACTCTGTGTGCGTTTCTCTCTCAGATTACAGGATTACGAAAAGGGGAGAAGACAAAGTGTAGTACAGTAAATATTAAACTTAATAATGGCACAATAGAACCAATGTGTGCCCCCTCTTGGGAATTGCGTGCTTTCCTCTGTTCGTGCTGTTTGATGTACCAACAAAGCTCTGGCCAGCATCTTTTGATCATTAGTGTTGATGCATTTCAGAGGCTACTGTACGTGTGCTTTAATGTGAGCACGAATGAGGGCTATGTAGAGAAGAGGTGGAAAGTTGAATTGCCTTGATGCAAAGAAACAGACTCTTTAAACCTTAAAATCCTTGGCTTCAAATGACTGAGATTATATATTATTTTGGAATAACCTCGTTGAAATGTAATTGAGGCTGATTACCTCTGTGGCAGAATGGCAGCCGGAGCAATCGGTTAGCGCTCATGCTTTAGGATGCAGATTCAAAACTGACTTGTATAATAGACGTCCATGTGTCACATTACAGCATTTTTGTGAGGGTGGATGGCGCTCACTTTTTACGCTGATAATTCATAGGCTGACACTGAATCACTGCTACAATTGCAAAAAGATCAGACTGTTTGTTCTAGCCTTAGTCCCCACTGCTGCCCTTTCCCCTCTGAACACAACAACAAAGCAGATTACACAGATAAGTAATTTAGGTAATGAATATTTTATATGCTATTATTTCAAGTAGGTCATAAATTATGCAGTTTTCTAAACTATTTCTCCACATTTGCCCTTAAATCTCTTTTAACTCCGAAGTACGTACTAATTTTATGCCCATGTATTTGCATATGTTCATCAAATAAATAGTGGCACTCTATATCTGAGGTTAACGCCACATTACCAGCATCTTTTGATCAAAAAGATGCTAGTAAAATAGGGCCCAAAGCTTAATTGCACAATTACCAAGTTATAAGATCAGATCAGATCACAACCAGTTAAATACCTCTCCCTCACCCAACCTTTTCCAAGTGTATAGGAGGACCTACCCTGGCCATCAGTTCAACGTAAAAAAAAAACAACAAAAAAGAAACCAAAAACAGTAAAGGTCAGTTGTAGAACCAATGTTTTGTTTGTCTCTTCAGGGATACTGTAGAAACATGGTGGCACAGCATGGTGAGCTCTCAAGTATGACCTGTTTCTTTTTGTAGATTCTAAATGAATGAAAACAGAATACTTTATAGTCACAGGTGATTATACACTAATAAAGCTTATAGTTAGGGCTGGATCAGGTGACCCTGAATCCTCCCTTAGTTATGCTGCAATAGGCTTAGGCTGCTGGGGGTTTCCCATGATGCACTGAGTATTTCTCTTTCTCTCACCGTGTTTTTACACCTCTCTGCATTTAATGAGCTATTATTAATCTCTTGCTCTCTTCCACAGCATGTCCTTCTCCCTTCACCCCCAACCGGTCGCGGCGGATGGCTGCCCCTCCCTGAGCCTGGTTCCGCTGGAGGTTTCTTCCTGTTAAAAGGGAGTTTTTCCTTCCCACTGTTGCCAAGTGCTTGCTCATAGGGGGTCGTTTGATTGTTGGGGTTTC
>VUQS01028191.1:0-18273 GCA_015108495.1 Heterochromis multidens | reverse complement strand
GCTGGCAGGAGAACATGACTTCTGACAAAAGCAGGCAACCTGCATCCATGACCCCAAGGTCACAAGTAGTAGCTTTAGCTTTCAAATGAGCTGTGTAGGAGGACAGCTTTCATCATCCACACCAGCACACCTGTTCTTCTGTCTCAAATTCCTCTCCTTTTTTTTTCTTTCTTTCTTTTTTCTTTTAGTGGCTCCTTACCAGGTCAGGATTTACCCAAAGATTGGGCGTAGCTGGCACAATTCAGCATAAGTGGGTTTCTCAGTGTTGTGACTCAAAATGTAATCACTACAACTTAAGCACTCTTAACCTTTGCTTGTGAGCCCATGGCCTTCATGTCCAAGTGGGTCCACAGTGTAGTTTACTGTGCACATTGGTGTGCAGCTGATGTGGCTCCCAGCAGAACATGAACCACTGATAAGTGATCTTTTCAGGTGCATGAAAATTCACATGAAAAAAAACAAGAAAATAAAGATCACTAATTGACTGAGGTGAGAAGACAGCAAGTACACTGAAAGATTAAGACAAAGATATTGTTTCCCCCTTGAAATGTGGCCCTATGTCAAAGCACGCCTACCATGGAAATAACGGGAATATTTAAACATGGGTCACAGTTTTTTCATATATACTTAAAGTCAGTATTTGCTATGATTTAAAATTGCCTAGTGTTGAGCACAAAACGTTTGTTGCCTCGCTTTTTTGGACTTGATTTGGTGTGGTTCCACTATTTTGGGGAAGTCTGAAAGGGTCAGGCTTCCTGTTATACTTTGCAAATGCTATACTTTGAAAAAGAGAATATTATCTAAGTTAACATTTAACCATTTAACACCCCCCTCCCCCGACACACACACAAAAATCATTTTGTCAGTGAATATAAATAAGAAGCTAAAAAAGTTGGTTTGCTCCAACTGAAAAAACAAAAAAAACAAAAAACAAAAACATGCTGATGTCCTGATGGAGGTTTTTTGACATTCTGTATCATCTACACAGCCACACACAACTCATTGCTAATAGGTCTTCACGGGAAGACCTAAACCTAAACCTAAACTTGGCTGAAGTGTAAATGTGAAGTGTGTAAAGATCTGCAGGATACAGTATTTAATTAGTCTGCAGCTAGATTGTTCCTAAAATGCATTGCTGTGGCTCGACCATTTACTTTGTACAGTCTCTAAGAAGCATGTAGCTACTGCTCAAGACTGTTCACACTCATTAATTCCTATAGTGTTATGTTTACGATACTGAGGTACTTTTACATTTGATACACAAACTATATACAGACTGCATCACATGTGAGCATCTTTGTTGCTGAATTGGTATGTAACAGTGAGGTAATACGCAGCTGTTAATAGAACCGAACAGTCATTCTAGCCACCTTTAGAATTTTACTGTTATTTGTAAAAATTGTACAGTGCCATAGCTTGGTAAACCATGCGTAGTTTAGTAGCTCACTGCCTACCATGTTTATTGGCATTATTGTTTCTTTTTTTTTAACTTTTTTTTACCTTTCTTATCAACAACCTGCACCCACTGTCAATCAGCATTGACGATCCATGCCTTCCTTGTACAGATAGCAGATGTGTTCTGTTATCCCATGCCTACATTAGAACAGACAAGAGTTCAACAGGCAGTAGACTGTTATCATGAGTAGAGAACACCCAAAGCCCCCTGAAATAGCAGTGTGCCAGAACAGTGAGATGCCTCAGCACTGCAGGTTTTGTCATTAAGACAATTAGTGTTGACAAGTACAACGCTAACGATTCTATAGAACTGCTGCCTCTGGGCTAAAAGGCACTCACAGCATCATAAACTGCACATCATGAGAATCAAGATGGACAAATACCAAAAGGGCAATTACCTTTTACAAACCACCATTCCCCAGCAATATATTTAGGATTCTGTGTGAATACCTCATAATGGTTTATAATGGAATAAATTCCTCTTTTATCCTAATGACTGCCATTAAGATGCTCTCATTAAATATTCTCTTTTAAAAAAAGAAAAGGGCTACGTATGTAAATTACCTAAAAAATGTTTTCCATTTTGGGAAGTTGCAAAAATACAAATTTCCCTTCCTTTTTGGTTGTAAACATTGTGCTTAACAAAAACAAAAATGTTCTAGTCTGACAATAAGAAATCATGTATGATTCCCCACAATTACCTGTTTTGTACATTTCCACATTAAACATTAGTAATAAGCATTTGTTGAGACTCTGTCACTACTCAGATGGGATTGACAAACAAACTGATGTCCATGAAGTGATAAAGGGGCTGTTGAAAGCTGTTTATCTTTTGTCAACAAGCCAAGAGTGGTATTGTTTTTCCATAGCACTACTTACCTTTCTCTGCCATTCCTCCCTTTCTGAACCAACAAAATTATGCATCCTGTGGGAAGAAATCGCATAGTCTAGTATAATGGAGTTTAATACTTTTTATTGACTGGAGTATGGCATGTTTATTTTTTTAAACATTTGCCTGGACTTTGCATCCGTCCACCTCCTTCTCTTCCCCCCTTACCTCTGCTCTTCTACCCACTGTGGTTTTTTCTTTGGTCTCATAGCCTTATCCAACTGTGTTGTTTGTCCTCTGGTGTTGGCTTGGGGATTGTAGTCCCCTACTGTTTTTCTAATAAATATTTCATATTTCTGAATCTATTATTAAAAATTCTAAATGAGCCGTGGCCATTTTCTCAGCTTTTGATTTTATCTCCTAAATGATTTAACAGCAGAGAGGCAAATAAAGGAAATGCAAAAATATTGATAAGTCAGACTTGTTATAGCTGGTACAAAACTCCTCTGTGGCATTGCCGTGCCAGACATTTATCTGGCTTAAAAGTGCTTGGCTTCTTTCAGATGAGACTCAGGTGGTGTGGTTGCTTTGTTTCTGGAATGTTGCTAATTCTAGAGAGATGCTGGTTCTCCCTGTTCATTTTATTCTTGTCACTGTGGAAATGGACAGTATGATAGACAGGTGATTCTAGTCTGTCAGTACTCATGTGGATTTATAACCTATGTTCATCCGTGTCTTCATTTAGGTTTTCTAAACATCCAGTCATGGCCTGACAACATGACAGACTTGAGTGTTTTCTCCAACCTGGCAACTATTGGGGGAAGAGCATTGTACAGGTACCTGATTGCATAATAACTTTGGAGATTTTCTTTCTTTCTTTCTTTCATTTTTTGTTTTTTGATTGTTGAGAGTAGTTCATGCCAAGTTGTGTCACAAATGTTTCAATCAGAGCTCAGTACTTCTAAATCAGTGGCAAGCAGGAAAATTAATGGCTTTAGATTTATTTTTCGCTAAATGTAGCAAACAATCTCTGAAACCACAGCTCACTGGGAAACTGAAATGATACTACTACTACTAATAACAGTAATTTTAGAGTATTTAATTGTACTGTGTTTTATTTTTATTATTTCTTATAATTTATTTCTGTTCTCTTATGTTATTTATGTTAAGCACTTTGAGTTAAGTATGAACAGTTAAAGCATTTTTTTTTACATTAACAAACTAACATAGAAGGTTGTGCATTGTTGTAATCTCTGCTGCAGTTTAAACAAGATCAGAAAGAGTAGGTTCCAGTCCCAAGTTGCAATCACATGTCTCTAGCTCTGGTGATATATTTAAATCATTTTAATGCAAATTGAAAGTAAATGTGGTTTTGTTGGATAGCCTTCTCTGGATAAGTGCTATGCATGTTAATGTGTGAAGTGCAATTTTTGTTACCGCTGAAGAACACTGTACTTAAAACATGACATTTATAAAGACAGCTTAGTTATTTAACCCAAATGATAGCACATAATTATTTATCATTTAAATTTAATTGTTTTTGTTTTCTTAATTTGGAAAACATGCAATAAAAATGTAGTGGGTTTTGGATGAAAACAAAGTGAGTGTCTGCTGAGATTCAGTGTGTGAGTGTGCATGTGAGAGTGTCCATGTGCACTGCACCTGCCTGCAGATGGAAACAGCAGGCTGCAGTACAAATTATAGCCTGCCACCCACCCCTGCCCCATGTTTGATCCTGCATACTCTCTGTCTATCTGATGGTTCTGACACTCACTGGCATCCTGTCATTTTTAAACCATGCAAGTGGGGCATATCAGGATAGAAAAAAAAGAGAGAGACTGGCAGACAGAATGATTAAAAAACATGTTGTAAGTCGCATCATTGAGATCACGCAAAAATATATAAATTGGTTAAAAAATGCAACGTATTCTTTTTGAAATTATGATTCAGTGATAGAATTATTGTTGACAAATGAGAGCACTGTTGAGATGACCAGTAAACTATGATGACTATTTCTGCAAAACCTGTGAAATGAATCCATCTTCTCTCCTGCCTCTTCCTTTCCCTTTTTTTTCCCTCTTTTGTCCCTGTGCCACATCATTTCTTCTCCTCCTGCTCCTCTGACCTTCTTTCCTTTGCTGTCGGCCCCATCTTCCTCTCACCTCCACCTATTCTTACCTCTCAGTGGGATCTCCCTGCTGGTGTTGAAGCAGCCGGGAATCACATCACTTCAGCTTCAGTCTCTGAGAGAGATCAGTGCTGGGAATGTCCACATTGCAGAGAACAGCCAGCTTTGCTATTACAGTACTGTCAACTGGACAAGACTGTTTCGCACTACAAGCCAAAAGGTTCTTATTCGCAACAACCGAAGTCCACAGGAGTGCTGTAAGTTGATGCCACTCTAATGTCATTCTAAACATCTAAATACAAAATATTTGGTAAAATTCATACTAAAAAAAATACCATATTTCATGGGTTGCTGTACCAAAACAGAAATAAACGATTATCAAAAATTCTTTGCTTTGCCATTGCATCAGTATCTAAGACATATACTGTTAGATTGTAGTTAGATTCATACATCCCCATTCAGATTGTATATCTACCAAAGAAAAAAGTGGTCTCTCACAAATCATAAAGCATTTGAAAAAACATAACTACTGCAGATTTTCAACAATGTCACTGTTGGTGTATATTTACTAACTCTTTTTTTACCTTGGTCATATGAATATGATGTTTTGAAATATATTTTACCAATGTCCTATAGTTCTCTCTTACAATCTTAAACTCAAATAAGGTCAAAAAAACAAACCAAGAGATGACTTACAACACAACTCAAAGGCCACTGACACTTTTAAAGAAAATGATGTGGATCCATAAACAAAATTTAACTTGATTCTTTCTTTGCCCATGCACCACCTTTCTACCAAGTTTCATGGTAGCTGGTTTGCTTTTTCTCTCTCTCAATATTTTTGACAAAAAAATAAATGCTACTGAATACATACAAATTGCTATATTATACTGTACTATATGATACAGCTGTTTAGTTGCAAATTTGCTGAGTATCCAGTATCGTGATATTTAATCTGCTATGTGATGTTGACAGTGCTAAGGTAATTTGTTAAAAACTAAAAAGGTAAATTAAGTTTGCAAGTCTACACAAACTAAATAGCAAACCTTTCGAATCAGAGTTTAATCATTTCTGATAAAATTTACATGTGTGCCCTAAATGGAGGCTTTGTATATTTAAGAGTTAGTGTAAGTGAAATCTACCACAAGACCAGGTCTTTGGACTGCAGCTTTTGAACCGTTATCAAAACAAAGACATTGTATGAAAATGATTTTTACCCTCTGATTCTTGATGCCCTCTGGTAGCAGGACATATTTGAGTTATTATAATGTGCTGAATGACCTCTGTGTTGTACAACCATGATACATTTGCATATTTTAGCTGTTAATTTAACACTAGCTGTCTAGCTTCAGGCACCATCAAGAGTAGCCTTTTTTTTCCCATATTTCTTTCTCAAACATGTTCATATTTAACAGTTTGTACACTACAGAAAGGAACAAATCTATTCTACATTTATTTTAGAATAAATTTAAAAGAAGTTGAAATCGCTGACCTAACAAGAAATCAACATTAGACAAAGTTCTGCTTTCTAAACTATCACTTAATCTTCATAACAAAGTCATTTGTTTTAAAGGAACTTCTGTATTTACCATTGATAGAAGGTTTTTGGGGTGTAGAATGTGATATATAATAGTAGAAATATACCTTCTGCTATTGCTTGTCTGTCTTATGAGTGGTAGCCATTATCTCTCTAGCTTCTGAAGGACACTAAAAACAATAATTCCATAATTAAACAAATTAGCATCAGGGCCATTCAGAGAGTGCAAGGTTTAGCAAAATTAAATTAGGCAAATAACTGATTTGGTGAGATAAAGATTGCATTTCTAAAAATGGAAGAGCTTTATTATATCACTGCCACAAGTGTTAAGACATTATTCATTTATGTATAATGTTCATTAATGAGCCAGTATTTGCATTATTGAGTTGGCCCCTTTTCACTGTTCATGTGCTCCTTTCCCCTTGGCAGTTCCTTACTGTTGAACACACACACACACACACACGCACACACACACACACACACTTTAGAGTCTTTGAAGACTTTGGGTTAGTTTCAAGAGTCACATACTTGACATGGTTCTGCATGTGTGCATCAGAGTGTGTGTGTTTGTGTGTCTAAACTTGACTGAGCCACATGGGGCTAGAAAAGGGCAGCTATCACACTGTTACAGTGCAGCAAAGAATATTCTTGTGAATATGCATGTGGTTTCAGTGATTTAAGTAGTTGCTAAAACCTGAAACTAAGACACCTAGTTTTCATAGTAGTTGGAATAGAAATTTAGTGCTATTAAGGGTACTAGCAGATAAAACTAAGAATACAATCATGTTATGTGCTATTAAAGTTATGACAGCTTTTTTTTTTTCCTTTTGATTTATTTACATGTGATTTTAGGCAGTCAAACATATTTGCATATTGGCATAGCCTAATCAGGTACCACTAATAAGCCAGGTTTGTATTGAGAGAAGAGATATAGTTGCATGCAGAATAGTTTCCATTAATATTCTACAGACTGTATGAAAGATTTTATACATATTTAGCATCAACCTTGTTAGCAACTCAATGTACTCCATCAAAAAAGTTGCATTATATTAGTTTATCTCACATCATTGTGACACAGTTAAATTAAATATCCCTAGTTTGTTTCTGCACTATTTTACATTTGTGTACAAACAACATCAAAACAGAAATATTGTACTTTAAATATGATGTTGATTGTGTTAGCTGAATTTGCATAATATTTTTGCTTTAAGAGACTGTTAGTAGCACCTGTGCTTTTCATGCAAGTCAAAAATACTGAGAAAACATGAATTACTCTAACTTACCTACAGTGGTGATTTTCTCTCAGCAAAATTTGAATGAAAAGCTGTAAGAAATACTCCCACTGATGGAAACAAAGGTAGTCTGGTTACTAGTTACTTAATAGTTTTTGGGAAATTAGTGGTGGCCACTGTGATAATGCTGTATTATCAAAATGTAAAATAGTACAACTCAAAGATTTGTTTGGTTAACTCAGTGGAACACATACAAATTGTTTGAGAAAATAGCCGACATAGAGTTTCTCATGTTGGCTCATTATTTCATTATGCTATTAACTAACTGATCATTGAAAATACATAATTATTTTTTTCACCCATGTTGCATATGAAAAAGATCACTTCTCCAGCTGCCCCCTATTCTCTTTAGCCTTTTCAATGACTACCCCTAAAATGCTGCCTTTAATACAGAAAAGAGAAGTGCCTAAAATTGGAGGTACCAGTTGAGTCCCAGCTAAATTTCTCCCCTCAGCCCTGTTAATCACCACTGTTCAGGGACAGTTTTTCTCTTTGCTGTTTGTTTTATTTCTTAATCTTTATTTGTTCTTTCTATTTTTTCTTTATTTTTCTTTCTTTCTTTTCTCTGCCCTTATAATAATCATAATGCTAGCCTATGTTTTGTCTTCCTTGAGTCTCAAAAAAGCTCCTGTCAGGGCTTTCGCTAGTCAGCCTTGTCAGAAACATCTGAAGTGGATATGTTTTTGATCTTGTTGTATAGTTAAAAAGCCATGCAACCACTACTTCCCCCTTGTTTATATCTTACACCAATCATTTTCCCTTTTCCTCATTTCTTTCTGCCTGGTCAGTTTACCTATGAGGCTGGAAGCCTGACAGAAGTGGTTTGGTCTCTTGTGAAAGCTTTCATCCTCTTTCCTCAAAAGGAAGATTCAACGTCTTTTTTCTTTATGTATCTGCATCTTTCTGTCTGAATTTTTAAGCATTTTGAACATGGCTATGGATGACACTAAGGCATAGCCATTGGCTTACATGTAGCCAGGCTGGCAAAAACAGCAGGGGGCCCCTTTATAACCATGTTCTATAACCACTGGCTATCGAGAAGAGAAGAGAAGAGAAGAGAAGAGAAGAGAAGAGAAGAGAAGAGAAGAGAAGAGAAGAGAAGAGAAGAGAAGAGAAGAGAAGAGAAAACCGACAAGGGGGGAAATCACGTCAGATGCATGCAGGATGATAAAAGTTCACAGTGTATCTATAGCTCTGTCACCATGTTACTTCAACACTCATTTTGTCACTGTAATGTTCTGAAATGTAGCAACCTCTGTAGAACTGAGTGCTAGAGGGGGACAAGAGAGAGACAGAAAGAGATAAGAGATCCAGGCCATTATAGAGCAGATGTAATGGCCTGAGTCAGTTGGTGCTATATGAAAAACACTGAGGCAGAAACACAGAGAACAGATTGTTCGCTACGAATGAGATGAGAGCAAGGGGCATTTTCTTTACATGATTGCTGCAAAGTAGATCAGACTTACAACTTTAACATTTGTATCTTTGTATCACAGGTGGCTTTTAGTATTGCTTTACATGGCTATCCAAACAACACTTGTTTGTGTTGTTAATGTGAAGCTAAGGACTTGTGTATTGAAACCAGATACTGTTTCTCTTTCTTATTAAAGCTAAGGAAAAAAATCTTCATGATATACAGTCATAATATTTAGTATCTGTATACATGATTTCCTTTTGAAACTGAAAGGCTTAAATCCTTAAAATGAATACAGCCAGTATGTATTCATTTTAATTTATTTATATTTTATTTATTATTTATAAGGTTTTGTTAACTTGGCTAGTCTGTCATTGCATGTGCTTTCTGAATTTCACATTGTTTGCACAGCATTTTTACAATGAAACAACCCAGCTCCATTCTTTTCTAATTGCACCGTATCAGTCAGTACTGTAGACACACTGTTCATACAAACAATTTATATTAATAGAGAACATAGAGTATACACTAACAATGAAGTGCCAACCCAGTCCTCTGATGAATTGAGTTAATTAATGTAATGTTTTAAAAAGTTTCTGGGATACATAAGAGCATTTTGTGGGAGGAACTAGGTCGTCTTTTAGTTCATCCAAGAGGATAATTATTCTGTCACTCTTTAGTGTACAGCATATTGTTTGACAATTTCTTGTTTACTGAAGAGAAACGGTTTTATCCTTTAGCACGTGTTTCAGACACACACCTTTTTCCTGTGTCTTGCTGCAATTACTCTTGCCATTGTTTAGGAAAGTAGTCTCCAGAAGAAAAAAAAAACCTAGCTTTTATAGGCCAAGAAAATGAACATCTGCTCTGTGGAGGCGGAGAAATTTAATGCAAAAATAAGCCCTCGCAAATTGCAAGTGCCTTAGTAAATCTAGCCTTGTGTCTTTTCATAAATAATAGGATTATTTGGCTAATTTTATACCCAGCTAATTTGGGGGAATTTAGGGTTTATTCATTGCGTATGACACTGAGTCATCAAAGCTCAGCTGCATGCTACATGAGTATAATCCTTTGCCTTCTTTGTTTATATGTGTATTGAGCAGCCAAGGAGTACATGGTGTGTGACCCACTGTGTTCGGATGCTGGTTGTTGGGGTCCCAGCCCAGACCAATGCTTGTCCTGCCGATACTTCAGTCGTGGACGAACATGTGTAGAAACCTGCAATCTTTATGAGGGGTGAGTCCTGAATATGCATGCACACATACATTCAGATACAGTGCTGATATTGAAGATGCAGGTAGATGCATGGTTTGAAGCTGAGTTTTATTGTTGCTACTGGACTGACTGAGAGAGAAAACAGATGGGGCATTGATTGAAGAAGTAAATCAGTTGTCCCCTAATATCCACTTGACAGTTTGATTAAAACAAAAGCAACAAAGTAAAGCATATAAGTAAAGCAGTGTCTGCTATACTATGGCAGCATATGCAGATAAAATATATATTCAGTTTTTTGTATCATAACAAATAACAGTAAAAGGGACACAATCAGACCAAACAAGTTCCACTGTTACAAGTAAGTCAACATCAGCATGACAGTACTAATAAAAAGGCCTTTTATAATCAGTGACACAATGTGAAAAAAAAAAACAAGGTTTGTTTGCTTCTCACTGAGACTTTGCTTGATCAAGATGTGTTCCCACCAAACTTTACTTTCTCATTATTTTTTTAAAGTGCCAAAAACACATCTTGCTGCTGTTATAGTCTATAAAAGTCCTCCCAAATGCTTAGTTAATGATTACTCTTCAGCTTCTTGACAGTCAAATTGAATCTCAAACAACACCTTTAACCACCAGAGATTTAACACAACATGTGAATAGAGCCCCACGGAAATGTAGTCACTCTGTGGGAATTTTCATAAGTTAGGCATAAGGCAATAGCAGCAATAACCCTTTTAATTGTTAAAGTGTGTATGAGTGCCATAATTATCTTAGAGTGTGCCAAAACAGACATGATGTATGGCATATAGTATATATAAGTGCCAGTTCAGAAGCTTTAATCTAACATCAGCATGGTCTCATGAGCATCATGTATGGTCAGTCCTCTACTTTGAAAATATACAGTTGTAGCAACAGATAATGTTTGTCATGTCACCAAACTGAGGCTTTTGAGGTGATGGACACTGGCACGGCAAATTTATACACCTCAAAAAGTAAAGGAAATATATTACCCTGTTATTGCCAAGAGAAAATGTATTTAACTTCAACATGTTTATGAACAAAGTAAAGCATGCACACAACAACTAGGTGAGAAAAAAAATTGTTTAGTTTTGTTCACTGCCCTCTGAGGTGCCTTTTATTTTCTTAGTTCATTATCTGCCAAGCAAACCTTTAAAGTTGGCCCCAAACTCACAGATTAAACAGCATGAAACACAGTTTATTTTATATTTTATCATTTAAAAAATAATATCTTGTGTTTAAAAAAGAAAAACATTTTTGGCAATAGATTTTTGTCCAAATTATATATCTTAACAAAGGAATATGATTACATGTTCCATCATACGGATAGTTTATTACCTTTTCTGATAAGAGGCCAGTCATTAGGCACACTTGACACTGAATGGGTCATCTGGTGGCGAAATTAGCTGAGAATACAGTTTTGCTAATAGTACTTCAGTCAGCAATGGCAGGAACATGCTACAGACCCTATAAATACCTGATGATTCAAGTACTTCTTAAATTACAGAATAATCTTAAAAAATACTATAAATAAATGTAGTATTGATTTGGATTGTTGATTTTTATGCATATTTTTCATTAGATTTGAAATAAATTGTGACATTAATACAATCCTCTATTTTTTAAGACCTGCTGCACCACCTGCTCATCAGAGCTTTACCTGAACAGGCCATGGCGCTTTAGTTTGTGACTAAAGCAGTACTGTTCTATTTACTGGGGATGATATTAACAGCCAAGGGGTGAAAAGAACAATTTAAAATGTGGTGCTAATTTTTAGTTTGAAAAGCACCCCTGCAGAGTGTCATAACAATAGAGGTCCCTTGACTTTAAAAGAATTTATCTTGATGCTATCTACCTCCTAATGAAAGACCTGCTCCCCCAGGGAGTCTTATTAATGAAATTTTAGATGTTTTTACCCTGCAGAACTGCTAGGAAGATGCTTTTAAATTCAGTCGCAACTTGATCACAAAAGTTTGGTGGCCACATTGGAGAGGACTGACGAGGACCAGAAGGTGTTGTTAGGGCAGGGGGGCTAGGCGTGTCACTGCGTGTCACAGTCACTGCTTGCGCACGGGGCCACGCCCTGCCTACCTGTCCACCTACACATCAGTATCACCTACACCATCAGCGTCACCCGCACTGGCACATCATTCACCAAACACAAAAATTCAATGAATGCAGCTCAAACCCTTCGCCATCTCAGCACAGTCACAGTGTTTTCATTAGTTCCAATATTTCATGTTAACACTGGTTGTCCTTTTATTTTGTCTGAACACTATGTATCTGTCCAGTCAAATGCCCTTTTGTGGTTTAAGTTTATGTTGTAGCAGTTTTCTTGGGTTGCTGTGGCTCAGGAGGTATAGCAGGTCATCTGCTGATTTGAAGGTTGGTCATTTGATCACTGGCTGCTCCAGTCCACGTGCCAAAGTATCCTTGGGCAAAATACTGAGTTGCCCCTGATGCATTAATCGGAGTGTGAATGTTAGATAAAAAGTACTTAGACATAGAAAAAAGTGTTTGTGTGTGTGAATGAGATCTGTTGTATAAAGCGCTATGAGTGCCCTGGGAGAGTAGAAAAGAACCAGTCCATTTACCAGGTGTGATTATTGTGAGGTATAAGTACCTTAACAAGGGTGATTTCTTAGAGTTTCTACAAAATGTAAATAAAGTAACATCAATTTAAACATGGGCAGTACTTGAAATGTGTTGCTTTTTCTTTGCCTATAACAAACAGAAAACAAAAGAAATACAGCAAATACAGGAAAACAGATCACAGCAAAACATTATGCAATGCCCTATAAACCCTAAGCATAATATCTTCCAGCTACAATACAGCCTTTATTATTCCAAACAGAACGCACTCAGACAAAAGCTTACCTTCCTTGCCTCCTGGAAGGTTTTATGAAGGCCGATGAAGCATAATTAATAGTAATATGATTTAGTTCCCACTGGGTTATCAAAATTTTTTGTATAGCCAAGAACATTCTGTGTTTCCTCACTGGCCAAAAAGAGAAATACCCCAATTTAATTTTCTTCTCCTGTAGTGACGAAGGCAAAGTGCCAACTTAGTTGCAGTTTGGTCAAATTTAATGCCTTTTTCTAGGCCACTCTGGTGTTGTGCAATTATAAAAGGATTGGAGAAACTGAATAACAAGACACTTTATTTGATTGATTTTTGAAAATGTGGCACCCTTCACATGTTCTGCACCTTTCAACTGCACTGACCCCCTGAGTGATGGTTCCAGTGTTATGGTTAGCTAACTGGTTATTGTGCTTGTGGGTATAACAGTTGTGTGTATGTTTGTGCGTGTGTATTACATGTATTGCTCTTGCCAGGGTTACTCTGGATTGATTTTGATATTTCTGATTAAAAGAAAAAAGCAAATTCACAAATGTGCTTTATATAGTGAAAAGCGTCTCAAAGAGAACATTCTGTCTGGAGAATAGAAAAATCTAAAGATGACACTGTATCTTAAACAATATTTAGCAGGAAATTAGCAGGTCATTGCATTGTTTTTTGTTTTTCTTTGCGGATGTGCACATATATTATATATATATATATATATATATATATATATATATATATTAATATTTTAGTGGGGAATTACACTCTGTCCCTTGTCTATAACAGAACTGCAGAATTCAAGGTTTCCAGTAGGAAGGGTGTAACTTTACATATTTTATGGTCCGAGCAATTTCTCTTTCATAGGTGCTTTTTTACCATTAACACTATAGTGTTTTAAACCAAGAATGATATCAGAGACCAAACAGAAAACCAGAACCAGTTTATGCTGAAAATTGTAATTACCTAAATTGCACATCCCATTGCATCACAATTACTTCTTTTAGGATTTAGTGGCATTGATGTAAAAACATTGATTTTATATTTGCAGCCATCAAGTAAACTTGACACCAGTATAATAGAAAAAAAAAATGACATATCACTTCAGTTAAAAATAAATATTTGTGTGTTGCTTGGTAACAAAAGATTTATACTAAATAGAACAGCTGAAAGATTTGATCAAATGATCAGAGGCGAGTGGTCTTTTATCTCAGCATTTTTTCTTTATACCAACTAGTACAACAAAGAGGCATATTTTAATAAAATGGCTGCCTGCTACTGTTATCTCACAAATAATGTTTTCTCCCCAACTTGTTTCTCATTAATGTTTCTCTTTCTGTTCTCATCCATTAAACTTTTTCTTTCTTTCACTTTTCTCCATTTCTGTCAGGGATATTCGAGAATATGCCAATGGGTCAGTGTGTGTAGAGTGTGATGCCCAGTGTGAAAGAGCTGATGATGACTCTTTGACCTGCCAAGGCCCGGTAAGTTTGCTACTACATACAACAATATCGAGGCAGACCAAATAGTTATTTAAATACCTGAATGTCTTTTTAATATAGAAAGTGAAGAGGGCTTTTTAAGCAATTCAAATATGCTTCTGTGCAATATGAGAACACTGTGCATCATAAATAGTAAAACAGTAACAATACTGTATCACTGAATAATGATAGAAAAGCTAGAAACCACAATATGACAGAAAGTAAGCTAATGCAAAAACCATTGAGGGTTTTATTTGTTGTAATTAATTCTCCTGTTCATACTGGAAATCCCACACCTTCCAGCATGTAAGTGAATCAACAGTTACTGTTTTGTGTGAAAATGTACTAAAACGTTTATCTAAAACTGTCTGTGTGCCTTTTGAGTAAGAAAAAAAACAACTTTCCAGCATTTTCAGTTTAAAATACCCACTTTTTTACTGACCCCACTGTCCACCACATTTCAAGTGCAATACTTTAAGAAATCCAATAAGGTTACAAATTCAGCAGTTGGAGACCCAGTGTGTCTTACATATACTCTGTCCTCTACTTTTGCCCCCCCCCCCCTTCTGTCCCTTTTCTTTTTTCTTTTCCTCCTCCTTCTCTTTGCCATTATCACCCTTCCTCTCTTTTGCCAAGCTGGCCCTCACCCCCTGTCAGCTCCGGCATAATAGCCACACAGATAATATTGTGGATAATTAAAGAAAAGAAAAGAAAAAAAAAAGAAAAAGACTAACAAGAGGAGCCTATAGGATGGCTGTAGCTGTAGCTCAGGAGGTAGAGCAGGCCATCTACTAATCGGAAGGTTGGTGGTTTGATCACTGGCTCGATAAATAGAAAGCACTTAAGCATAGAAAAAGTGCCTGTGTGAATGGGTGAATGAGGCATGTTGTATAAAGTGCTTTGAGTGCTCTGGGAGAGTAGTAAAGCGCTTCATAAGAATCAGTCCATTTACCATTACCGTTTTTAGAGTCTATAGTGCTCCTCTTGGCAAAGCAAATGTGTTTGGCACAATCGGACCATGATTCTGCTTGCTAAAACTGCCGGACATAACAGGTTAAAAAAAATTTCAAAATCAAATAAGCGATATACTACAATGATAAACTTTGAATGATATACTATCTGAGTTACTTATAATGCTGAGGCCTTATAATGACAAAAAGTAAAATTTAAAATACAAAATACATAAAACAAGGACAGTGGATTTTGTCCTCAAAGTTCATACTGACACCTGGGTGTCTAATGTGTCAATGAAACAAAACACCATGGCTACAAATAAGGAAGATAATTTAAAATACTTTTCTTATTGTCAACTAGCCCTTAAACCAACATTGTCTTAAACCAGCTACACAAGCCACTGCCACTATTCCCCTGCCCCAAAGAAAACTAACTACTACTACTTCTTCAACAAGCCAAATGATTTTGAGTTGCAGAGATGTGGTCACCTGCTGTTACTAAAAACTCTGGCTAATTGGTGTGTTAGCAGTCAAATTGTCAATTATCAAATAGTTTGGCTATTGGTTATGTTTAATGTTGTGACTCAAAAATAAAATTCATGTCTTAAGGTACCATATACATTATTTTTATATGCTTATTTGCTGTAGGTTCATACTCACAGATTATGATTCTGTTTTTTTATTGTTTTTTTTTATTGTTAGTTGTTGGTGTGTTTGGATTTTTTTCAATGTATTTGTACTCCCAACAAACTTTAACTTTGAACTTTTTTTTTTTAATCAAATTATTGGAAGACTTTTTTTTGGTAGCAGCTGCAAATAAAAAAGCTTTTCTATAAAAAAAAAAAGAGTGAAATCCCTGACCTTCATTTCTATCTGTCTCTTGTGAATACAGCACCCACAGCCACATTAGGCCCCTGACCCCGCTCTTTCTCTTAAAATCTTATCTTGCTGTTTCAGAGACATGTATGATTTGCGACAGATGCAAGCCAGCGGGTCCTTGTGCTGTCTTTTGTATCCCATCACACCCTGTCTGACAGTTTTGATCAGTATAGTTTAGAAGTGTGGAACACCCCCCCGCCATCCCACTCCAGACACACACAGCAAAAACCACAATAATGTTTGTGTTTTAAGTGTATAAGACACATAAGAAATAATCTCTATAAACAGAAGTGTCTAAAACATCTCGCTTAAGCGAGATAGAAGATTTTGGTACTGGAAGCTTTTGGGGGTTTCATTTGTAGTCTGTTAGTGTTGACCAATCATGTATGAAATCTAAACTTGATTCCATCAGAGGGATGTACTGCAGAGTAAGATTAACAGGTTACTTGGGTATGACAAACTTAAAGTCAGAGTTTTCTGTGTCAAAACCTGGCTAAATCACCATGGTAACTTATGCTTAACACATAACCTGGTTGGGAGCAGGTGATGTTCAGAGTTTCGGTTTCACTTATTTATAGCATATTTTAAGTGTAATATAGATTATCAGCTTTACATGGCATGTAGAAAACACATGGTGATGCACACATTTGCATGTGTTGCACAGTTGCAGTAACTTCAGTAATATGCAGATGGATCAGGATGTTTTGTGTTCCTGTTCTGCAAATCACGCAGGTCAGCTGTTACACACAGATTTCAAGTTTATTCGGTGGAATAGTTTATAATAACAAGGCCCTCCTCTGGATGATTCCTGCACTCCACCTGAGCTGTCAGATTTTTCCAGAGACCACACACAGGTATCTACACAGTCCCCACCAATTCCTAACACAGTAGTTCAATCTTTTATCAAGAACATATCAGTTCTGTTTCAACTACCTCACATGTATAAAACCCGCTTACACTGTATCATTGTGATTATTATTCACTCCCTCATCAGGCCTGCTTGTTGTTGACTTGCTAATTTGCACTGCTCTCGGTAGAATGCTGGTCACTATTGAAATTAATTGGCTGTGTCTGTGTTTATAAATTAGGGCATTGTTAGTAACTTTCCACTCTCATCCACATATTTTCTGCACGTATTTTTTGCAATTGCAGCCTCACACTAATTTGCCCCCCTTAGTAAATTTGGCCCTAAATCATTAGATGATAGCCAGTGGGTTCACATAGTTGGAAAGGAAAAACCAAAAGTAATGTTGTTGGCTTAAATGTTGTTGCTGAAGTAGATTTGTTGTTTTCATTGTCCTGGTTGTCCACTTCATACCTCATAACCCCTGGCCTGACTTTCAGTTTTCAGTTATAGGAAGGAGGAATTTATAAATACAACAAAATGATCCAAAGACCTTTTCAGTCCAACTTTTGAGAACAAAGGGAATATTGCACACAAAACAGTACTATTTTAACTACTTAACTAGAGCAAATGCAAAGTCAATAGATGCAGTGGCCACATCTTTATTTGAATTTTTTTGTCCAAAATAAAGGTTGTCAGAAATGATCTAAGATTATATTTCTGAATTTATGTCTTTTCTTTTTCTTTCGGAATTGCCTGTTTCTATGCTGTGTCAATCTGTGTATAATGGAATAATGCTCCAACCTGTTGGACCGTATGTAGACGTCATATGTGCAACACAGGCATCCAAATGGATTACAACAATCATGTTATAGCTACAGAGCCCATAATAATTGTATTACAGCTTACACAGAGTGATCTGATAAGCCTAATGCTCTCTGTGGAGAGAGACTGGACTTTTAACAATATGCATAAATACAGGCTATACTGTGGACAAAATAGGAGATTATGGTAGATCTAGAGTATTTGTTGTTTCTATTAGAGGTACAAACACACTCAAATCATTCCAAGAGTGGAACATTCTTTCATTTTTACAACAGGCAGTTACGTATGCCCAGGTCATAAAAACAATAAATTCAGGAAAAATCATCATATTGATGTCAGAGTGAAAATCTCACAAAACTAAGACAAGTATGCGAAAAGAGATTTTCTATTAAACTAATACAACTATATTTTTCTAACCTGGAAAATTCTAATATAAGAATGGATCAGGATGTTTTGTGTTCCTGTTCTGCAAATCACGCAGGTCAGCTGTTACACACAGATTTCAAGTTTATTCGGTGGAATAGTTTATAATAACAAGGCCCTCCTCTGGATGATTCCT
>VUQS01028190.1:26730-37840 GCA_015108495.1 Heterochromis multidens | reverse complement strand
ACAGCCTAAAAGAAAAAAAAATAAATTAATAAATTAAAAAAAAAAAAAAACAGTTTACAGTTTACAGATGTTTTATTTGTGATATGTTGCCAGTGGAAACATACTGAAAGCTTCTGAATGTTTTCTCAAGATAGTCGTATAACCAAACAGTGAACTAGTTGTAGAATTAATAGAATAACATTCTCCCAGCTAACACTCATACATTTTCTTTTCAAAGGTCTTATGTAAAGGGAAATAATGGCGAGCACACGCTTACACACTACCACATACACAATACTATCAACGCTCTGAGGTTACATCCGTAAACAAAACGACCCACGTGACTACGGCCGTTTTGGCGAAGCAGGGCGGAGTGTACCATTTTAAGATAGAGTGATAAATTATAAACCGTGGTATTACATTGCCTTTTTCGAACTAAATATGTACATATTCTTTTATTTATCCTCTTTAAATTGTATATTCTATTAAAAAGCACATGTAATCGTAAACCTTAGAATCGCCTTTATTTTGACAGTTGAACACCCCCGTGTGTGAAATGGTTCCGCCCGCTAGTTCTCAGAGCCAGCTGGGGTGAAGAAGGACCTTTAAACAGAGAGGCAAACATAAGAGGGGACAACTTTATTTTCCTCTTTTTTCATTTATTCTTCTTTTATTTATTATTAGAATGAGTGAATGCTTAAATTCATAATCCACAGCCCACTCATTCCAGTTTGTGGCGGCAATGCACCATTGTCAACCACCATAAATATCTCTAAGAAGAAAAGGACCTTTAAAAAGGACGACGTCGACTTTTCACTTCGGAGCGGGGCTATTTTTGCTATCAGCTTCCCTTTCCAGTGACTTGAATGAGGTAAAAATCGCTTTCCTTGAGCACATTTGTGCTTGTGACTTACTCGGTGGGTTCTGCTGCGAACTTTTAGGTTAATCTGTCGATTTGTTGTGGAGCAGGAAGAAGAGAGTCTTTGACGGTTTCAGCTGACAGCGTGTCAGTGCCAGCTGTTGTGCGAAATTAATCAAATTTATGACTCATATTGAGCTGTAAAGCCAGAGGATTTAGTCAAGTAACAAAGACAATTATATAACGTCAACTACAGTGGTGAGTTTGACAGATGCACCAAATGTTGTTTGTAGTGAGAGCGTAATGCATTATTGTTTCTGCACTTCTTTTTCTCTGGATTCCCTCATGGTCAGATTAAATGTACTATTTTTTTTAATGTGCATGGAGTTCTTGTTTTGGTCTGCACCTCGGATCACGTGTACCCACTTCTTACGCGTGTGTGGATATTTTTTTTTATCCATGTTCATAGCTATGCAACCAAAGAGTTTCCATGTAGGGTTGAGAGACAGGGAACTGCAACCAATAAGGAGAGTTCCCGTGTATCTAGCCCTGCCTTCCCGATTCACTGCTTTGTTTACATTATACTGCAGTCAAATCTGGACCCCAAAAGGCTGTCTTTGTTCCTGCAGGAGTTGATGTAGCAATATGTCTGTAGTATTTCCTTTATTTGATCACATATTTGCTCAAAATACCTGGGAAAGTTATAAGATGTGTTATCACATTCCATTTATCTTAGATTGCATCCTCCTGGTTATAACAGCAGAATGGATTTTACTCTACCTAGCATTTGAACTGCTTAAAGAGGCTTTCTCATAATGAAGCTGCAGATGACAGAGTACCCCTAATCCGTCATCAGTTTTCTGGATCACTCTGCTTTCATCCTTCTGGATAATCTCTGAAAATTGGCCTGCTGCATGGCTTTGACCTAGCTGTCAAGTCTAGCAGATGATGTAATAAAAGAGCTGAGGAGGTAGCAGGGGTACACATAAGTTGCACCCATTATCCTCGACCCTTGAGCTATCTTTAAACTGCAAGAGCTGCCAGGGAG
Source organism: Heterochromis multidens (assembly GCA_015108495.1). Lineage (NCBI taxonomy): Eukaryota > Metazoa > Chordata > Actinopteri > Cichliformes > Cichlidae > Heterochromis > Heterochromis multidens. The sequence goes on along the minus strand of VUQS01028190.1, from coordinate 35,954 downwards.
TGTGCATTCATTTTTGGCAGCAGATAACTGAGACTAAGGACAGCAACACCCAAGGGTCCTTCTGCCAGCACTTTATGTCTTAGACTATATTAGAAAGGCCTGCAGGCTTAATTTAAGGTGTTACAGTTCTCAAGTAATGTTCAAGTGGATTATTATTTTTAACAGTTGTAATTAGTCTTTACATTGAGTTTAAAAAAAAATATTTGCACAACTTGTCATATTTATCTTATTTGCAAACTTTACCTTTTTTCCTATGTATATTTGTGGAAAACAAACAACACAGTGAGAAGCATAACAGGATCGTCTTGATGGTTGAGGAGCCCTCTGTTGTCCCACGTTGCCCTAGAGACACAACTGATAATGGATAGACAGACACAGTGTCCCTTTTATCCTCAAGGCATACAGGCTTTTGTGTAAACCTATATGGAAACGGGTTCTGTTTATGTCTAGACTTTGTATTGTGATGTGAACTGTGGTGGCAGTAAACAAATACTGAACCACCAAGTATTTTTTCCAGTGAATTATGTCATGCACCATGATTGACTTTAATAATATGCTGAAACTCTTTGCAACAAGGCAGCTTTGTCTGTTTCAATGGTGCCCTCCAGCTGTTTCATTGAGTATGACTGGTGTTTTTGTTATACTCTGCCTTGGTAACAAAAACTGCAACAGTCACACACTCTCTCTCTCACTCTCAGACAAGCACAGGTAAAATGATGGTGAAATTGTGTAATGGACTTTTTGGATTTCTAATGAGTATTTTGAGCTAAAAGATAATTTATGCAGGATTCCCCCAAAAGTAACTATAGTGCCAATATTTATCTCATCATTTTAATGTCTGGACCTTCTAAACAGAATGAATTAGACTTTGTGGTAGGAAATCCAGTGGATTTCTGTTTAAGTTGTTACCCACTTCTTATTTGCAGCTACAATCCAAAATGCCTCTAAATGATGAGCGACCCAACTCCACATCCAGCGGTGAGGACCAAAGCAGTGATGTGGAGTCATCGTCAGAGCGCTGCGACAGCATGACATTGAACAGCGACCTGGAGTGCTCACGTGATAGCTTCACCAGTGACTCCTCCAGCAAGCATTGTACCCCGTCCTGTGAGTGTGTCCCCCTCACTTTCCTACTGATCTATACATAAACTCACTGCATACTCATTGTGTTTTTATTTGTCCATGTCTGTGATTGTTTGTCCTTTTAATGAATAGGACTGGTAAGAAAAAACCCCCAATATATTTACAGTGCTATTTTGTTTGTGATTGTTGTTAGGGGTCAGTGACTGTATTTAATCTATAAGCACGTAAGAAAGCGACCACCCTCCACACTGTCACACTGCAACTTTAATAGTCATATATGCTTTTTTCCAATTTATAAATCAGCTAATATTTGATTCCCACAGCAAGCCCACCTAAAACCTTAACCCTGGATGAAGTCATGGAATCTGCAAGAGATCTGTTCAATCTCAGCCTTTCCCATGAGATTGTTATGAACCGCAGTTTCCACCTGGAGCCAAATAGCCTACCTCAGGACAGGTATATTATAAAAAAGCTGTGCTTACTAATGTCACGTTTTACAGTATTTTTACCATACCAGTCCTATATTTCAGATTTTCCCTGAAATGTGGAACATTTTGGCAATCAGGGAGAGTTGTTTTTGCTTTTTGTGCTTTGTACAAAAATAGAGTTTTACAGTGTTTAAAAAACATGTGCACACATCACCTCTTTGAACACTGTTATCAACAAGAATAAATTTGAGTCTTGTTAGACCAGCTGTCATATAGCTGCCAGTAAAGGTTGCGGAATTGACATTAATATGTGAGATTTTAGAGTTATAAAAGAAAATGGAGATAAAAAGATTCACAATTACTTGTTCCCAAGCTGCCAGTGAAGGACATAAAAATATTTAAGTTGACAAGAGCATCTTCAAACATCATAGCATCCTGTAACAAATATAGACAAACTGCTCTGAGGAGAAAGTCAAAGTTGAATTTAATGAACGGGTACATTATTTACATCTACAGTATATTTGCAGGGACTTGTCTAGAAGTGTTTATGATTGGTGTGCAACCAGAAAACACCAAATGCTGCACCACTGTTTTTAAAGGTTACTTAGTTATATTAACAGAAAGGAGGATCTAAGAAAATAATTTTAATTCTTTCCAAGAAAACAAAAGTGAATTTACTTGCCTAATACTCCCAAGATAAATTATGCTAGTATTTTAATAGCTTTATGAATTATAATAAACATTTGTAGCTTAACACAGAATAATAAAGAAATTCAATAGAAAATCACCCTTGTATCTATTACTATTTGCACTATGATATACAGTATATTTCCATAGTAAAGCAATGGATGAAAACCAGTGTCACTGAGTGATGAGGGAAGGAGAGGAAAGAAAGAAAAGTTAATTTATTTAGTGTAAGAGTGAGAAGAGGGACAGCAGCAGATAAGATAAGACAACTAATTAAACTGTAGTATTTTATCATTGCACAGTATTGCTGGCAGCAAACAGGGGTGACTTTTTTCTATGTCCATCATTACTTCTGAGATAAGAGCACTGAGTTTTTTTCCCTAATTGAAGAAGTGGGAGAATAAAACCCCAAATCAAAGTATGCTTTATAAAGTGAGCTTTACTCAGATAAACCCCCTTTTCTTTTCTTTATTTTTTTTATTTTTTTTTTTAGTTTATTAAAGGTAGTTAGAGATAATCTTCACAAGGCCTTCTGGGATATTCTGGAGGCTGAGCTGAATGACGACCCCCCTGAGTATGGACAAGCCATCAGATTAGTGGAGGAGATCAGAGAGGTCAGCACACACATTCAAATATTTTTCTGTAACTAAACACAGTGAATCTAATAGTGTACTTAATATTTTCTAAAAAATCCCTCTACTTCTCTTTATTTTCTTTACCTCTTCTGTAAGTGGTATAGTAAGAAAACTTAATATTACTTCAGTAATGAGTTCTGATATTCTTAAACAAGCTTTTATTTCCTTCATACTGAACAGATCTTACTGTCGTTCCTTAATCCGGGTGCCAATCGGATGCGGACCCAGATCATGGAGGTGCTGGACATGGACCTCATTCGTCAGCAGGCTGACAACGATGCTGTAGACATCCAGGGACTTGCCTCTTACATTATCACAACTATGGGCAAGATGTGTGCACCCGTGAGGGATGAGGAAATCAAGAAGCTACGGGAGTGCACAGATAACATAGTGATGCTTTTTAAGTAATTATACACTTGTGGCCTAAAGCATTTAAAAACATTTCAATGCTTACATCCAATATTTATTACCAGAAACTGTATTTTGTGTCTGACCTGATCTGTTTAATAAGAAACAAATTAATTCATAGCATTTTGGTTATTTCTACACACTAGGGAGATATTCCGTGTGCTGAGCCTGATGAGAGCAGACATGGTCAACTGTACAATTGAAAACCTGAGGCCTGTGCTGCAGAGGCAAAGTGTTGAATATGAGAGGGCAAAGTTTCAGAGCATCCTGGACAAAACACCCAGTGAGTGAATAAGACTATGTTCTTCTTTATTTATAATCTGCCAAATTACAGAAAATATGCCAAGGTTTTATTCAAGTATTTGTTGCAGATGGTCTAAATTTAAAAATATGTTTCTGTGTGTGTATGTGTGAGAATGAAGCCATAGATTGTATATAAAAGAAGGATGTGGACGATGGAAAATAGATCTCCAAGTCTGAAAAGTGAAGCAAATTTGAAGTGCTTTAAACCTGCATTCTTTTTAATGGCCAGCAGGGGGTGATCCATGTCGCTGCAAAAATAAGTCAGATTATATAGAGGGCTATGAGAAATGATCATATCTTCTTACTTGATTAATTACCTCAGTTAGCATTTTCTGAATGAGTTTATGGTCTCAATCCCTACTTTCAAGTCTTTTTTTTATCTTTTTTAATACAGAATTATTTTTATTTTTTAAATTATTGTTCTATTCAGACTGAAATAAAGCCAAGTATGCTCTGTCAGATTCATCTCCTGCTACATCTGGTTTTAAAAAAAACAGGATGGTGACATCCTAATTGCTCAATTCAAAGCTTCAGAAAGAGAGTCCACAGACCAATGGGTGATGTCACAGTGGCTATGCCATCTTTTCTATACAGTTTGTGGAATAACACTACAAAAGAGTACACTGTGTGAGATCGAAAAACTGAAATTCTACTACACTAAGTTAATGTGAAACTTTCTCAGGTGCTTTAGACCGCACCACCTCCTGGATCAAGTCTGCACTGGAGGAGCTGCAGTCATCCATCGTCCCCACAGAACAGACTAATGGTCATGGAAAAGGACAACCAGTGGTGCCTGGTCCCTTTCAAGTCCTCAATGCTGCCTTCATTCGCATCCTCTCAAGGGACTACTCTAAGAGCCCACCGCCTGAGGTAATGTGTTGTAAATGTAATTAAGAGAACAAGCTTATGTTGATGTCAGTTTCTCTACTCATTATGTGTGAGAAATATTTAAATATCTGAGAGTTTAGAGCACCTACAGATAATTTGTGTTTGGGAGATGATGTTAATACAATCTTCTCCTTTAGACATGGATGACAGATGAGATCCGTCTGCAAGAGATTCAGTGGCAGCTTCAGCAATGTCAGGCTGTGAATGAGGTGCTGCTCATCGTCTACAGCACCATTGGAGGGCCTATCCAGGGTCTGCCATCCTTGTCTGACCGCCTGAAGAGGATGATCAGTGTGCTGCTGGATGGGATGCACAGACCGTCAGTTCCCTTTGTGACAAACTATTTTCACCATATCTGTCTCAAACCCAATTTTGAACTCATTTCTCCTTCTGTCTATAGGGACTTTAACCTAGAAGAGTCACTAGAGGGGATCAGTGGTCAGATCTGCTGTGAGCTTAACAAGTCTTTAACAGAGAGAAACTACCCCGCACTGACCCCAGCACTGCAGGCCACCCTCACAGGCCAGATTTGCAACATTACCCAAAAGGACAATCCCATCCGCACTCTAGTTGGTAAGACAGAGTGAGCTGAAAGACTGAAGGACTTCTTAAAGTTATTTAATTGGAAAACTAATCGACTAAATGCTTTCTCTGTTTGGGAACTTTCTAATCTTGTCTCATCCTCTACTTTCTCTGCAGAGGATCGTGTGCAGCAGTACTTCATGGCACTCATCTGTGACCCCAAACCTCAGTCCAAACTTGAACAAGTACCAGCTGGTTTGACTGCTATAAAGCCTGAACTAGCAATAATTGGGGCAAAGTTCATCTCCCTGGTCAACTACAACAAGACAGTCTATGGACCTTTCTACGCCGACATCCTCAGGAAGCTGATGTTCAGCAACACTCCACCAGCGGCGAGCCCCCCTCAGAACACAGCTCAGGACTCTGTCACCCACAATTAAAAGCAAAATATGGCTCATGCAGTTGAAGAGGTCTGTTTATCTACTAGACACAGGTTAGGTGAAGGAAGTGGGGTGTATTTGTGTCTACTAAAATGTATTTGAGCACTATCAAGCTGGTTGTTAATGCACAAAGCAAGAAAAAGCAGAAGCTATAGGAGTAAGAAGAGAGTTTTTGAGTAACAGGATATAAATGCAAGGAGTGAAAGAGAAAATAGAAGAAGGAAGGCGCTCATTGTGTCATGCAGGTTCTGCAAATGTGGTTTTATCACTACATTTGGCAGTAAAAGCACAGTAGTGTAGTTATCACATGGTCAACATTAAATGTGACCTGCATACTTTGTGATAAATGCTCTAAGACATAGTTTCCAGAAATATTTGGACAGTGGCACAGTATTTATAATTTTACCTCAGTACCCAACCAGAGTTGCTTTTTAATCAAATATTGAAAATACAACTAAAAGGCTGACCTAAGTGCAGCTTTTATTCAATGTGTTGAACAAAAATATAGTGTTACTATATTGCATATCCATATACTTAAGAATGAATCCAGCTGCTTATGTCTTTGGTCACTTCAGTAATAAACACTGGTGACCCAGTGCCATTGGACTGCCTCAACCATGTTTTACAGATATTATAGACGTTCCAAGCGTTCTCCACAGGTTGACCTCAGGTTCATCTGTCCAAACAATGCTTTTTTTTTTTTTCTCCAAATATACCGATTACCCAGACCTGTTCATGAAACTACATCTGAGTCACTTGTCTACCTGTTTTTGGTCCTTTAAATTAAAACAAAAACTATTACACGTATTAAAGAGTTAAATTCCTAAACCCTTTTGCCAGTTTGGATGTCAAAACCCTCAAATTAAAGCTGTACGTCTTCACTTTAAGCCTGGTACACAACAAAAATAACAAACACTGTGCCAGTGTCTAAATATATATGCTTTCATGTGAACATTTACAACTTCAAACCAGAAAACCAGTATTAGCTACAATAATCCATTTCTGTACTAAATGTTGACACCCCCATTTCATCATGTCTGTTGTCAAAGTCCTTGAATTTTGGAGGCAGCAAATGAGAAAAAATGGCATTTTAGTATGTATAATACATACAGCAAGCTTTATAAAGCACAGAGGGAGAAATTTATATATTTAGAAAAGTAGCAGAGTAGCATTTCTGATTCTTTACATATAACATTATTTATCACCGTTAAGTACTAAGGTAACAGTATAGCTGTTAATTACAGTGAAACTGACGATAGCAAGTACCACACTTGAAGATATTAATGCAAATCATGAGAGCCATTTATCTGTGGATTTATTACTTTAGTTGTTGTCCCTTACCTTTTTATCAGCCAGAAAACGAAACTGTTTGTATCATTTTTAATCCACGCTTGGCTTTGACCTCTCAAAGAAAATAATGCCAGTTGTCTGCATGAGCGTCTTTTTGATTTTGCGTCTTATACTTTTTGCTTGAATAATTTGTTGGGATATTTCTTGCTTGTTGTATGTTCTGTACTTTTATTTGTTACCTGTCAGAGGTATACTAGTTATATTGATTCTGTTGTTTGCTTGTTACATTTTGACGCACTGTTCTGTTTACAGTACTGTTGCATTGGCTGTAAGAACACAATTATGAGATGAAAGGTGCTGAACACACAAGTGATTTTTGTGTCCAAAATTTCCAGCTGACATTTGTATTCACAAAGAAAAACAGATATGTAGTTTTACATCAGTTTACATGATAATATGGAGAGTTGTTTCTTTTCTTCTGTACCACAGTTAATATAATAAAACAACAAAATTGAGTATGTGGTGTTAATTTATTGATTAAACCTTATATAGATCATTTTTTTAAAAGAATACTTATAGAGTAAACTTATTACTTATAAAGTACTTACTTATAAAGTAAACCAAATATTTTAGACTAGGAAAAGGAAAAAAATTGCATTCTAATAATAGAAAAACAGGGTTTGAACCTACATCTAAAATCTGATGTTTCATTCTTTCATTAGTTGTAAGTTGCAAACATAAAGCTATAACAAATTACTAATGATCATTTGGCTTCATAGGAAATAAATGAGACTAAATGAGGTTAACACTACAAGTATCAACTGTTCATTGTAGGTCTGACTTGCATTCAGGTCTGACAACAAGCCTATATGTCCACAGCATTATACAGGTTATCTATTCATAGCTACTTATAAGTGTATTATCAGTGAATCATTGTGCACTGGAGTAAACAACATGCTCTCATCACTTGCTGTCACCGGGCAGCAATGTTGCCTTTAACTACAGCCTGGACTTTGATAAAAAAAAATGTGTTGTCAACACAAATGGAAACGTTTTTAATTGAAAAAAAAATTGAATGAATAAATCTAATATCGATGATGTGAAACGCTGTTGATTTGCATCGGGAATTTAGTGGATAATACCACACACTAAAAATTTTGATTAGACAAATTACAAGACAGCGAAAGTACAAAAAATAATTCTCTATGTTTCTCTACTTATGTCATAGCAACGGATAATAACTCTATGTCGCGCCAATTTACAAAGAAAACACCGAAGTTTGAATATATATTATTACGAGCTTATCGTTGGAAGATATTTGTAAAATTTAATCGTCTTAACTGAGCGAACGGTAATATTTGCGACACATGAGAAGTATTTAAACGCCGCATCAGTTTGCCCAGCTACACATTCGCTAAAAGCATGAGCTCACCGGTGACGTGGGCTAGATCTTGCCACGCAATTGGCTGCTTCACACCGGGGTAGTTGTTTTTGTTGTGAATCAGGAAGCTTGTCTTTCAAAATTGGGCGTGTAGTAAAACGTTAACACGGAGAATTAATTCCTGATTTTACTCATTGGGTTCTTTAAAGCGTGACTTCATCTCAAAGCCATATACAATTGAACAACCACCTTCGCTGCTGAACGAACGAAGATATTCGTAAGTGTCTGCTGTTACCTTCTTTGTTTCATTTACTGAGCAGTCAGAGTGGATGAACTTGTCGAGACAAGTGCTGAAATGGGCTAAGTGTGTCAGTATAACGTTAGATAAGATGTCGACTGAGAGTAAGAAGAGTTAAGTTTAGCCCCCATTAAGACTAGTAAAAGTTCATTTTGAGCTGTCAAAACTTAAGTGCTCAAACTACTTTGAATAAAAGATGGTTACCTTTTCACTCAGTGAACAGCTTATCAGCTCTTGTATTTTCACTTTTGCTATCTTCCGGTTTCATTTCTTCTTTTTGTATTATTGGCACAAAGAAACCAGTACATTAAAGACTATTTTCACATACTTTTGTGTATTTTGGGGTATTTTTCCTTTAAGTTTTAAACAACATTCTCATCATCTACTTACAACAGGTCAAGGTAAACAGTTTTTTTTTAATAGGAGGAATTATTTAGAGCTTGACTAATAATAACCTGTCAAGACTGATTTTGGGTTTCACAAATATGCAGGTATATGTTGTACAATATCCGGTAGCATTTTTTTCATTTCATTTTATTTTATTTTTTATTTATTTATTTATTTTTTACAGAATAATACAGAAAAAAGATGCTTGTGGCAATTTAAAACTTGCCATCACATAGTTTGTACATTGTTTGCAATACTCTTAGCACTGCAGCAGAATATGCATCACAGCTGTCTTAATGGTAAGTTACATTGCTGGGGACTTAAACAGTGAACCCACCATTTGCTATTTTAAACATTAAGATAATAAGCACATAATAAGAATATATGCTAGTATGTCAGTATCAGAGTTTTTTCTTTTTTCTTTTTTTTTTTACTCTTGCAATTTTTTTTTTTTTTTTTTCCTTTTCAATTTGG
>VUQS01028190.1:0-17417 GCA_015108495.1 Heterochromis multidens | reverse complement strand
CACTTGTGACCTTACTTGTTCTATTTTCATCCATCTATCCATTCATCCATTAATTTTCTTCCACTTATCCAGTTCAAGATTGCAGGGGGGGTTGGAGCCTATCCCAGTTACCATAGGAAGAGAGGCAGGGTACACCCTGTTGTAGGGGTAACACATGCACAAAAACAATGTAATTAATTAAAAAAGGGCTAAATAGGGTTGTGTGTGTTACCCCTTTTTTACCCTCTGTTTTTTTTTTTTCCCCCACTTTGTCTCTCTCACATTGTATTTTTCTTTGTTTCTGTAGTTGTGGAACCTCAATAAGCCATCCTCCCAGAACACCATGTTTGGTCATTTTAAGCCAGTCAACCACTGCTGTTTCTCTGCTGATGACCGATATCTGTCAACTTCCTCCAACGATGGTACTCTTAAGGTGACTGCCATTAAACTTGTTACTTGCTTTCTTTTTGCTAAGGTAATGTACACTAAGCAAAACATAATTAATGAGTTGAAGCGCTCTGACACATTTACCGTTTTTGTATGATAAAAATCTTAAGTAAAAAGTGATGGATTTTAATTTTTTTTTTTTTTAATTACATTTATTTTTGCACTTTGTTTTAACAACATGTTTCCTAGTCTTGACACAGTAAGCTGTTTTCTACTATACTGCTGTGTAAAGAAAAATATGTCAAATATAACAGGTACAGGCACAGTTTGTTATTTTAGTGCTTAAGCAGACAATTACAAAGTTTTATAAGTCCCTAATATGAAATAATGACTTGATTCCAAAAAACTTTACCTCTTTATCACAACAAAACAGGTAAATGATGGTACTATTTTTCTATTTAGATAATTTATTAGTAATTAAATTTAGAAATGTACTGATACACCTTACACCTAGGTTTGTGTGACGTACTGACGCATGTGTGTTCCTGCATATTTGCAGCTATTTGAGGTTTCTTCTGCCAATGAATGGAAGACAATCAATGTGAGTGACACGTTTACAGACAACCAGGAAGACGTCATCGTTAAATGTAGCACCTGGACTGCCGATGGCAAACGCATCATATGTGCTGCCAGAAATGCTGTTTTGGTGAGCATTTAGCATTGTAAGGATGCTGCTGTGTGATGTTGTCTGCTGTTATTTTGTAAGTAGTGCTACATTTTTGATAAACTGGGTGTATATGGTTTGGATATTGATCATGAACTGATTCAGCTGTACTGATAAAAATTGAACACACATTCACTCCATCCTCTTTGCCCTTGTTGTTGGTGTGCGGTTTCATTGAAGGAGACAGGAAAGAGAGCTTGTTTGTCAGTTTGTCTTCTAGGGAGTCTAAAAAGTGTGTGTCTTGGTTATAAATGTGCATATCCTCTCCTCTCCTGAGCTTTCCAGAATCAGTCTGTCTTGTCTCGTAATCAGCCTCTCTGTGTCCTCTACATCTTCATTTATTTGTATTCTTGGAACACAAACACAGTGGAGATTGGAGAGTTTCTTTTACTTTAAGGAGACTGGAAAGGAAAGCTTTATAAACTTGAAGCAAATTTGCAACATTAATCTTCTGGTATGAAGAAAATCTGTTTTTGGTTTTTTTGTTTTTTAAATGCAAGGCACAATCTTTGCAATGCTCTTTTAAAAAAATAATTGATGTAGATTTATAGTATATTGGTATACCAGATATTGTCAGATGATCTTTGAACACAAACACAAAAAAACCTCCACTTTAACACTTTTATCAGGATATATGAATTTCAATGCAGAAATTCCAAAGAATTACTTGAGTTAATTTAGAAACAGGGTTGCTATTACATAGTTTGTCCGTCAGTAGGCATTGAGTTTGTTGTTTGCATAGACTGTATACTAAAGATGTCCATAACCACCATGAATTCACTGATTTTTGTTTGCATTTTGAAGCCTTGAGCTTGGCTATTTGGCCTTTACCATTTTAGGTTTTTGGAGCCACACCTGACCCATTTGGCTGAGACGGTGAAGCTATTGTTAGCAAGCTTGGTTAGCAAGGGGTGTATGTGGATGCATTGCAGAGACACAAATGATTACTAATTAGTGATAAAATATAAATTAATGAAATATTCAAAGAATCAAAGAATTTCACTTACCGAGAATAAAACCTGAGACAAAAAACTGGGAAAGCAACATTTTGTACTACAGTTTCTTTTCATTTTAATCTGCTACTTGTACAATCATAGCAGCTTTTTTGATATGGTAACGAGAGAGAAGCTGCTGATTTATTGTCTGTCTTTTGTTGTTTCTCAGGTGTTTGATGTAGAGACATCAGACTTGTTGTTTGAAATCAGGACCAATCGACTGAGCACGGTGCAATACTGTCACGCCTGTCCCACCAGTAACTTGCTGGCCATTGCGTTTTCAAACTATGCTGTTGAGGTATCTCACTATTTATTTAATGTATCCTGTTTTTATCTAAAAATCTTTAAGTTTGTAAGTATGTAAAGAACATGCTCAATTATTTATATCTATTACAAATTATTTTAATAAATTATTATTATTATAATAATTTATTATAATAATTTTTTAACTTTACTGTAGAAAAAGTGTTCAGACGTGTATCTTTGCCTTGGTACCCTGTGGTTTAGAAGTAAAGGTGTAATGTAAAATAGTGTACATGGTACATGTTTGTCTTTCAGCTGTGGGATCTTGAGACCAATAAAAAGATGGCGGACTGCAGTGGCCACCTAAGCTGGGTGCAGCGTGTCCAGTTTTCCCTTGATGGCTCACAGCTGCTCTCCTGCTCTGATGATCAGACTGTCAGGGTAAGACTGAGTGTGTGCGATATAGCTACAGTATATTAACAGTATGTAGAGAAGCTGTCAGTGTTGTTCTGATTGCTTCTTCTGACAGTGAAATTAACTTCACAAGTTGACTAATTGCACTATGTTCCCCCTTGCCAGCTGTTTCAGTTCCTAATGAGGAGTGCTCAGGGATGGTGATGTAGCTGTAGTACAAAAAATATCTGGTCTTTTTATGTGAATGAAATCAATGTATTTAGGCCACAGCAGAAATAAAGATCTAACAGTTATTGTGCTGTATTATGAAATAAACGGAGTTGTCTGTAGTTGCTGCTTTGACTTGCTTTAGGCTTATTTCTCTGTTATTTAGGTTATGTAAAGATGAATTATTTAACTGGTTTGTCTTGACTCATTGCTCTTTAAAACAAAGCAATATGTATCATAAACAGTTTGAAAACAATGTAACATAAAATGTATCTGCAGTTTCGCCTTTCGGGTGTTTTTTGCAGCCTTTACAGTTGCTGTTTTTTAACAAGGTGGCAAAACTGGTCCTAATAATCTGCAGCTACAGGAGAGCCTTCTGTACATACTGCTTATTAGGGGTGGGAGAAAAATATCGATATTGCCGTATATCTCATCACTTCAAATTGAGATCGTTATGCTGGCACCAGATATTGATCATGACTCACAGCCACAGACTCAAGATGAAAAGCAGTCTCTGCTGTTGTCACAACTTGTTATAAACTTAGCAGAACAACTAATTATAAGTGTCAGACTATAGAGAAAAAGTGGGATAAACTGACCTGTTTATACTGTCCACTTCCATCAAAAAGAATAATCCCAACCTGTCGTGGTGTATGTCATGCAAGAGAAAAAAAAGTTACCTGGATTATGTGCCAATATGTGCATTTGAGTTGTTCTCACCAGGAACCTTGGTCTGAACTGCCAAATAGATGCTGATGACATAATAATAATAATAATAATAATAATAATAATATTCACGTCCAGCTCTGGAAGATTATATAACATTTAATATCTTGTGGTTGTTTTTTTGTTTTGTTTTTTTTAAGATATGGGAGACTAAGAAGGTTCACACATCCTCAGCCATCTGCCTGAAGAGAGATTCTGATGTTCTGTTTAATGATGAGGAAATCATAGTGTCAGCTGCAGATAATTGCAACAGGTTGCAGGTGAGTTACAAGGAAAGTGGATATGTCAATAAGTAGGCTGAGTTTTTGTGACAGGAATGTGAAGCTGTAGTGTGGTGGGGTTTTTTTTTTTTTATTTATTTATTTTTATTTTGTTCGGGTTTTTTTTGGGGGGGGGCTTTTGTTTTAAATCACTGTATTAAAGTATTTGCATAATAAAACTGTGTGTGTGTCAGGTGCGTGACGGTAGAACAGGATCGGTACGGTTCCAGTCAGAGGAGAAGTGGTCCAGGATCCGGTGTACCTGTATGTGCAGACAGCCCTCTGCTGTTGTACTGGGGCAAGAAGATGGCACTGTGCAGGTAGATAACACACACATCCTGCATGTATGACAGGACATAATAAATTAATTCATAAATTGGTCATACAACCACATAAAAAGTATACTCACCGGCAACTTTATTGGGATTGCTATTACTATTGGACAAAATGCTAATACCAGATTGAACCCACTTTTGCCTTCAGAGCTACCTTAATTCTTTGTGACATATATTCAGCAAAGTGCTGGGAACATTCCTTCAATATTTTGGTCCATATTGACACGATAGCATCACAGAGTTGCTGCAGATTTGTCAGCTGATCTGGTGAGGCCATTCGAGTACAGTGAACTCATTGTCATGTTTGAGATGATTTGAGCTTTATCCTACTTGAAGCAGTCATCAGAAGATGGGTACACTGTGGTCATAAAGGGATGGACATGTTGATGCTCAGTTTGAACTTCAAGTTGTTTTGACCATGTCTGTATGCCTAAATGCATTGAGTTGTTGTCATGTGATTTGCTTATTAGATATTAGCATTAATGAGCAGGTGAACAGGTGTACCTAATAAAGAGAGTTATAAAAGAAGAAGATGGAAGGAAGATTAAATCATATTACATCCAGGCTTGTGAGATGCCTGCTTATCACCACCATCTTGCGAAGGGGGTCCTCCTATGGATATTCACCTGTTCCAATAAAAAATGCCAAGCTTCTGTGCTGTTTTTGAATTTTTCCAGTGTCCTCACACTTAATTACACTAATGCTAGCTTATGTGAGTTAAAAAAAAATATATATATATTAAATATATCATTAAGATGCTGACATCTTATTGTGTTAGGCAAATGAAATGTAACTGTGGATAGACCTTCTGCCTCAGTAGGCTTACATGCATTAATAGGCACAGTTCCCCATAAACAATGTGGAGACTGCCTTCATGCATATCTAACATACACACACACATTTTGATAGATGTTTTGAGATTAAATAAAGCATCAAATAATACCTGCAGTGTAGTATATAATAAAAATAATGTTGCTGCTGCGTAATAAAAGCAATTTGACTTTTTACACTGAAGTTTAATCTCCTTGCTGCAAATTTTGATACACTTTTTAAAAATCTTTTTTTTTTTATCAAAGGAGCACATACCTGGACTTGTTCTGTAAGCGCAAGTGTGTGAATAGGAGTAAAGAATGTACCTTTTATGCATTTGAGTTTAATCTTCCATTCCACATTTCTGTAGGAGGTGTTCTTTCAGGCCATGTTGAGTCATGAGATCTGACATTAGCGCTGTCACACTTTTTTTTACTTTTTTTTTATCTGTCCTATCAGCTGTGCGTCAGGTCAGCAGCCCTTTCATCTCCTTTTCGCTTCACTTGTTTCAATTTTTAGCCTTTCTTTTTACCTGTAATTTATATTCTCAGTGCTCTTCTCTCCTGCCGTCTGTACTTTTTGTTTTATTCCTTCTTTTGTTTTGTTTATCTCTCTTCCTCCTTTGTTCTGTCTGTCCCCGTTCTCTCCTTGCTCCACTGCTCTTTGTCTAGCTGATAAATAGCTGTTTGCAGGCAGAGAATGAGATCCTAGTCTGCTGTGTGTGTATCTGTTGCTCCTAATGCATATTCTGCAGCAGTAGAGGACATCCCCCAAAGTTACCGTCCTATATTCCAGCACAAACACTCACTCAAACAGTGTCCCCTGACACATCAGAGCTGAGGCCAGGCCAGCCCCCTACAGGAGAGAGCAGCTCTAATTAATTAAGAGGTCCTGCTGTCTTAATGAATATGGGAGCTAATGATTTTAATTACAGCTCCTCTCTGGCCCTTCATATGTCTCTGTTCTTGTCTCCTGGGAAGGATTGTTGCAACCAGGACATAAAGAAAGAGATGATTAGTGATCAGAGAGATGATAAAAGAAACACGCACACACACATACATTCTTCTTCCCTTTGAGTTACCTCATTGTTAACTGACTCATAACCCTTAGTAAGTTAGCGTGTTTGCACAAGTGTTGAAGAATATTTGGCAATGCATAGATTAACTGTGTCAAGTCACAAGTAGGAGTCCAGATGGAAGATTTACTTAAACTAACAAAGCAAACAAACTAAAGAAGGTTGCTGTCAAGTAGATGGAAGAGAGATCAAGTGAACACATGGGCTCAGTTGAGCTGTATAATCTTATGTATAAAGTTTAGGCCGGGACCACCTCCGAGTCAGTGGGTTGGGCATTATCCTGAACACTGAATATAATCTGATTATCCAATCTCAGTTGCAGACATGTTTTCTGATCTGACACATTAAGCAGTTAATGATTTGGGGCTCAAAAGCTTTTTTGGTATTTTATTGTTGTGCTCCTAACACCAGGTGGAGCCCTAGTGTAAGCTGGATAAAATCATGGCGCCTCTGACTGCTGCAGTGCATTCATTTTTTTCCTTAAACATGTTGATTTATTTATAGCCAGTGTACTGGAGAAAAATTAGCAATGATCTGTCAGTTTGTGCCATTGTGAGATGCCAGCTTTGTTATGCTAATGTAAAAAGTTGACAAGTTTTGTGAAAGACATCCAGGAGAGAACACAATGTCACTGTGTGTTTCTGTAGGATTGAAAAGTGCAATTGTGTGTTTGTGTGTTTGTGTGCACGTGTGCGTTGCGTGCCAGGCGTCAGGGCTGACAGTTAGTCATCTTCTAAGGATGCTTGGCTGCAGGATCCGAAGACTCCTGACCTCCTACAGGGGGTTGGTGCTGGCAGTAGCTCTATGCACAGGCAGCGTGCAGGTATGGTAGGGAAAGAGTATTATCTATGTGTGAATGTGTTTGCGCTTCAGAGTGTTCAAGTATAACTAATTGCTGTTTGTGTGTGTGCTATTCAGGCTGTTTGTTTACTTTTTCAAAGGGCTTTTAAAGCTAATAATAGAATAGGCAGATTATTGCTGTCACTGTGTATATCAGCTATTACATCTCACCATGCAGGACCAGGCTAATTATTTGGCCATCTCACCA
Organism: Heterochromis multidens; assembly: GCA_015108495.1. Classification (NCBI taxonomy): domain Eukaryota; kingdom Metazoa; phylum Chordata; class Actinopteri; order Cichliformes; family Cichlidae; genus Heterochromis; species Heterochromis multidens. Next base: position 10,214 of record VUQS01028190.1, on the reverse strand, counting down.
CTTTTATTCATGTGTCTTTAACCATGAGTCTTACAGTGAGTCAATGGCTTGTTTACTTTTTTGGTGATGGTATTAAAACGAGTATCCACCATATTCCCTCTTTAAATTTGTCCTCTTATATATTTATTTATTCTTTTACCAAATCTCCTTGGGCATTTTCCTTAAAACACCATCCCAAAAATACTCGAGCCTGATGCATAATGCTTGCCAAGGTGTTCTCTCACAGGCACTGAAACTTGCGTGTCAGTACATGGAGCTTGACAAACATGGTCAGCACACCCTGAGGCTTGTTCTGCTCAGACATTTCAACCCTTTCTCCTGAGGCGTAAATATTTTAGTGCCTGCTAAAAACCGCAGGTGACATCAGCCTTTACTTTATAGCTTCAAAACTGACAGGCGCTGTGATAGACTGAAGTTTATTTTGTGCTGTACTTTTTAAAAATTTGTTTATGTATTACTTTTGAGTTATTTACTGTTTACTAGGTTTGCAAAGTCACAGATCAAGATTACATATTTTATTGCCATTATTGGATAGTTGCAGTGGAGATAGACAGAAAATGTGGAGAAAGAGGGCAGGGGAATGACATGTAGCAAATGTCCAGTCTGTTTGGAGTCAAACTGGGGAACTTAGCTGCTGAGGGCATTTTTCCCCATGTGGTATGTGCCCCAATCAAATAGCCATCTGTCTGCTCCAAATCTGGATATTTCTTACATTACTGGATAAATCTGTCAGATGGTTAATTATAAAACTAGAATTTTTGGATTAGAGTTACAGCATATAATAAAACATGTTTCACCTCAAAAAAATTTACATTGTTAGTCCTTGGCAAGTAGAATAATTTGCTTTTGTGATAAAAATAAACATCTATTATATTATACAGTTCTGTTTAACTTTTTCAGTGTTTTTCAGAGGCTGCCTAAAGCCAGAAAAGTTTCCCAAGGAATAAAATCTATATAATCTTTATTCTGATGTGTTTTGTGATTGCTGATCACAGGGTTAATAGCCAAACTACCAGTTTTGTGTTGTACTTATATAGAGCAGTCCTTAGTGCTAACTTGCTGATGTTTAGCACTTACAGTACTGTGCAAAAGTCTTTATCCATCCATCATTTCTTTATATTTTGCTTGGAAAATAGGAAATGGGTGTAACAACTTACTGAAACATCTGCAAACATAAATGGAAAAAAACAATATATAAGGCAAAAACAGAGTTTATGTAATTCTAGCGAGCTTGAAAGTCAATATTTGGTATGACCACCTTTATTCTTCAACGCAGGCTGAACTCTATTAGGCAGCTTGTAATTTCTTTAAGTAGTCTTCAGGAATAGGCTTCTTGAAGGACATTCAAAGCTCTTCTTTGGATGTTGGCTGCCTTTTGTTCTGTTCTTTGTCAAAATGATCCCACACTGCTTCAATAATGTTGAGATCCAGGCTCTGGAGAGGCCAATCCATGACTGACAATTTTCCATTGTGTGTTTTTCTATCTAGGTATACTTTTACTGCGTTGGCAGTGTTTTTTGGGATCATTGTCATGCTGAAAAATTAACCCAATGCAAATCAGATGCTTTTCAGATTATATTGCATGATAGATCAAAATCTGATGGTACTTTTCTGCATTCATAATTCCATTAATTTTGACAAGATCCCAAACACCACTGGCTGAAATACAGCCCCAAACTATGACAGAGCCTCCACTGTTTCTTTTGCGTGTTCATTATTCCATTATTAAGGACTGGCATTGGCATTTCAAGAGATATACAGCTATTGTAGCTAACAGCTTTCTCATATTCGCTTACCTACCTGTAAACCCATTATGGATCTCTGGAAGGCTCCAGGATTTATTGTTCCAACAAGATGACCTTTAGAGGGCATTCACAAAATGTTATATCTCTGTTAAATCCTCTGACTGTTCTGTGAAGAGTCTCATCTACTGTTATATCGGAGTTTTTTTCAGAAGCAGAACTCACAAGTGATGACATTTTTTTTCTCTTTGAGTTGGATCTTTTGCGCATCAAAGCTGTTTTTTGTTCTGACCCCCCCCCACACTCATATCTGCAGGGCTGTCAGACCTCCAGCTGCCCTTCACGGTCTTGACCAGACTTTGCTCAACTCTTTCCCCAACTCCACTTTCTTTTTGATGTGCTTATCACTGTTAAGCCAGCAGTGGTGCTTTACATCTCTCCTTCTCAAGTTCTCCCTTAAAGTGTGACTTTCTATCAGGATTTTTAAACAAAACTTTCAGGGACACTTTTGCTGCATAAGTATATTTTTAGACATTAGACCTGTTGTCTGAATGTTGTGTGGCTGGTTTTTGGGCAAGCTATTAACCATAGATCTTACTGTTTTCTTTAATATTAGTGGTGCTAATGTTTCTTTGGTTTTTCCTTCCAGGTGTTGGAGGTGCCCTCTGGGAAGCTTCTGGCCACTCTGCAGGGCCACACTAAGACTGTGCTGCACTGTCAATTCAGCCGGAATGGCCAAACACTCATCACTTCCTCTGAGGACGCCACCATAAGAGTAGGCTCCTCCCCTTCCTCAGTTTCTCTGTTTCTGTCTTTATACTTTTCGTGTTTCTCTTTCTGCTTTGTATTTCTGTTTCTTCTACTCCTATTCATCAGTACATCCCCCATCCTCACCTTCTTTTCCTGCCTAATCAATGGCACATTCTTTTACCTCCTCTGCCAACCAGGTTCCCGTTTTTCTTCTCTGCTATTGATTACCCTTTTCCCATTTCCCATTCCTCACCTTGAGTAAAAATGCCATCTATGCTTAATCTTTTAACATCACAATATTTCAGGTCTCTGTGGTGTTTTCACTTTCCCCTACCTGTTACACTCTATCAACTTCTCTGCCGGCCTCTGCACCTCTACATTCTTCATCCCTCTTTTTTTTTTTGTCTCCTCTCCTTCCTTTTCCCTTTCTTTGCCTCAGGCTATGCCACTCTCGATAGCTCTTTATCTCTGTCTTGCTCATGTGTTGACCGCGTGCATCTATCTGTTATGTGTTATTGTTGTGCAGTGTGTGAGTATGTGTGTATTTTTCAGGCTGTTACGCTCTGTCAACTCCCAGCGTTCATGCTCTGTTGCTCATTTTCCCTTTCCTCTCCTCCCTTCTCATCTCCCGCTTCTTCATATATTCCTTTTGCCGGCAGACCTGTCCATTGCAGCACTTCCTTCCTTATCCGACAGTACAGGATCTAATTCCATATTCATACCGCTACTCTCTGTACTATTCTCAGCATTCTCAAACAATCCCCATTTATTCAAAAAACTATCGAGATTTATGCTGTTTGACATGTGCAAGAAGATGGAGATCTATATTTAAATGTATGTAGATCTAATGACACTGATGTTAGTTTATGAAAAGTTTTAACCTTCACGCCAATGACAGATTCTTTGCAGGGGGGAAGGCAGCACCTTGCACACAAGTCCATGATTGATAGGATTATCTGGATGATTCTGTCTGTCCTGCCCTCTGTCTTTGAGCTCAGCTGGACTCCTGTTTCTGCTCATTTCTTGTACCTGTCTGCACACACAAAACAAACACTGTAGACTCATGCACAGGTCCAGATTTCTAACTTTACAGATGCATTAGCATTTACCTACCACATCTACTAGGATAAAGCACATGGAAAAATCAAAACGAGATAAGGAAATTAAAAACTATGATATTATTAGCAGTGTTGTACAGATAGATTTCTTCACTTAAAGTGTAGCACCCCATATAAATTATGGTTCACTGGTGAATGCTGTTTGGCCACTGCATTGTTGTGCAGTGGAAAAGACCGCTAGAAAGCACTTTTTCTTTACTTTTTCCAAATTAATCTTTGTTTCTTTGAACATTGATCACTTCTCTTGTCTCATGTTAGTTAGAAAATTATGGCATTTTTGAGCTTCAGTTCATTCTTTTGATTTTGTCCATTTTGACTCTTCCCTCAAGTATAGACATTTAAGAAATGCACCACAGATAAAATTACCCATTAAATACATAGAAAAGACAGAAATGACAATAAGGGGTGAAAAATGATTTTTGATATTTCTACTACAAACTCAAAACTGCTCATGCTGCAAAGCTGATTCAAAAAATAAACAATGTTAACTCTTAAAACTCTACAGTTGTTTTTACTCTTTGAATCTTATAAAAACTTTAAACATATACTGGGCCTCAGTTTAGGTCCCTAAAAGCCAACTTTCTTCTGATTTGCTGCCCCTCACATTTGTGCAGCAGGTGGGTAGGGCTCCTGTGCTCGGTCATGTTAAGGATGTTCCCCTCACTGACATCATACAGAAGCAAGCAGTAGTGGCATGGTACATTGCAGAATTAAACAGCTGCTATTTATGGGTAGCGAGGTCTGTAATTTGTTATCCACATTGTAGTTGAGGTTGATGTCTGTTTTATTCTGGAAAGGAGCTACAATCGGGGTGTGACAAATCAGGGAAGGGAACGTATAGTGACTGATGAGACCTAATTAGACAGCAAATGTGGGTGCCCGATAAGTGTCATTTTCTGCCCATCCAAACTAAAACACAAGCCCAAAATTTTTAAAATAAAAGAGCCTCATCAGTGTTTCCAAAATTCTCTCTTTTAGGAGTCATACTATAAAACACTAATGTATGCATTAGTGCAGGTGTGGCCTAAGTTGTGTCTTCTGCATTATCATTGTAAAGAATACTGGCCAGCATGGACACCACTACTATCTAGATATTAATTTGGAGTTATTGTTTAAATATGTGTGTTAAACTGAGCACTTGCACAGTCTTCCCCCAAAAGCTTTAAAGATTTCCACACACATGTAAAGTGACACCGATTGTTATGTAATAGCAAACAGTTCAAAACCTGCTTGCTGTAGGTTTGAGTGTTTTAATGGGTTTTTTTTAGAACGTTGCCGAAATCATTGAACACAACCCCTCCTTAATCTCCAACAACTGCTCTGGGCTGAAGTGAAAAATACCAGTGGCTGAAAGATTGCTTTATCTGTTGCCCCCTGTAGGTGTGGAGGTGGCAGTCAGGTGAGTGTAAAGTACTTCAGGGTCATAAGGAGCAAGTCAGATGCTTCTCTCTACTCTCCAACTCACCAAATGACTCGAGGCTGCTGTCCTGGTCCTTTGACGGTACTGTGAAGGTAAAACTCGTGCTCTTGCACACTCAAATTACATTTAACAGCAGTGTGAAATGAAATGGTAAATGTTTTTTTTCTTTTCTTTTTTTTAACACTGCACACTCTTAGGTGTGGGACACTGAGAGCGGAGAAAAACTGCAGGACATCGAGGCTCATCACGGAACCATTCTATCCTGTCATGTCTCGCCAGACGGATGCCTCTTTGCCACCACCTCTACTGACAAGACTGCTAAGGTTCAATGCTCACACACACACACACACACACACACACACACACACACACACACACACACACACACACACACACACACTCAGGAGATGAGACATATCTGTTTGTGCTTCCAGTAACAACATGACATATTACACATCTTTTCTCAAGGCTCCTTCTTACAGCATATACACATGGATGCACTGCTAGGGGTGATGTCTTAAGATAAAAGTTTTCTCCAGTAGTGTGGTAAAAGACCTTAGAGATTAATGTGCAGCAGAATGCCCCAGGCCTTGGGGAGTTAGCATCAGATCAGTCTGTCCGTCTACATCCATGTCCAGTCTAGCTGGCCAACTATCCTGGCAGACTGGCAGGCCCACAACCAACTAACATCCCTGTCAGGATGTAGCGTTTGCCAGGTTCCCATTTACTGACACCACTGCGCCTGACTTTGGCCTGACTTTGACTGACTCTGTGGACTGGAGGTTTTCTGCAAGCAACTCTTAAATCATCGGTTTCCCTACTCATCATTCACAGAGCAGTGAACTGCACCGCATAATACAAGCTGAACGATACGGAGACGTCATGCTCTTTCACATCAGCGTCTTTGTAGTGTCATTCATTTTCCTGGATTGTGAATACAGCTGTGGGTTCAGTGTTAGATTTATACCATCAGTTATTCACTTACGGACAACTGGTATTCCTGACTGTCCACCATTAGCAACAGTTCAAAGCCACTCTGTCTGGCATTTGTTAAAGCAGCTGATCAAGAGCCACTGCCACCGAGTTTCACACGGGAATTTGGATTCGGTTGACACTTACTGTGGAGAACGGGTACTGGGTCGTCAGCCAACCTGGCTTCTGTCAGTAAACGGCAGTGGAAGAGAATGTGTGTTTTATGGATTTGGCAAAGATCATAATTGAGGTGTGTGTGTGTGTTGTGGGGCTGGTTAGAAGCCAGTCACATAGTCCTTGCTCTCCAGACCGAGTAGTGGCTAAAAACACACACAAACACTGGAGGTCAAACCTAAAGGCTCGCCATGACTTTCTCTGTGGAGCACCACAAAAAAGGAGAGTGCTCTGTTCTGTCTATTCCTTTTCCTCCACCTCTTTCTCTCTGCGTCCCCCTTTCATTTTTTCCCTCTTTTCTTTTCTTTTCCCCTGACCTTCAGATGAATGGAACTTTGTGTGCAGACGTAGCTAGTCGACTGCCAAATTAAGTGTCTAATTATGAGGTGTGTTATTTTCAGTGCAACACAGAATGAGGAGTGAGGAAGGAAGGAGTATAAGGAAAACAATGGATATAAGACAGATGGGGGAGAAGTAAAAAAATGAGAGACAGTAGCAATGAGGGAAAGATCACTCATGAACAGTATTGTAACAACATTAGCTCTGCATTTGGCACGACTGTTTGTTGTCATAAGATCTATCAATGGGTGGTGACTTTTCTGAGCAACAGAAATAAAACTTCATTATTATTATTATTATTATTATTATTATTATTATCGTGGTCAATCTTCAGTATTTACTGTTAAAAATCTTTACTACAGATTCTGTTCTGAGAGATTATTTCCAGCCAGACATTACTGTGTTGATATATTTAAAATGAACATAAAGTTTTACAGCTGCAGTATTTTTTATCTTATTAATCATCTATAAAGCACCCTTTCTGTCCTTTTAAAACTGATTAATCTTGACTAAGTATTTTAGTCACAAATGTCAGTTCTATTGCAGTGTGAATATAAAGTAATAAATATATATATGTTCTTCCTTTCATTCTTTTTCATTCTTCTCTTAGTTGTGGCACTGTGAGTCCTGGCAGTGTGCCTACACATTGATCGGTCATCATGAATGTGTGCGAAGCTGCCGATTCTCATGGGACAGCCAGCACCTCGCAACAGGAGACGACAATGGAGAGATCCGGGTGTGTATTCAAAACAGTCTTTGCAATTTTCATTTTGGTTGCTATTCTAGGAAGAGACTAATTAGGCATCCGCTGCTGATGTAAATCAACCTTATATGCATAGCTACAAAATGTTTTGGTGGAAAGGAATGCAAAGTAATACGACTCTAGGGATTTTTGGGGAAAGGTGGGCAGTAAAGAAGATATACAGGTTACAGATGAGGGGTGGGGAAATGTTTCCTACTGAGCCTTTTGCCTCTACATACGCATAAGTGTGTCAACACACTAACCTGCTCTATGTTACAAGTGTGACAATGCCTTAAAACACCTAATTTGCTGTTCAATATACAAAAATGCAATTATAGCAGTCGACATTTATTCCAGAAATCACTCTGTAATTACATCTCATCACTCATTTAGATAAAGTGCTTACTAATGCATCATGATTGCTGCGGTGCACAGAGGGGTGAGATGAAAGGGGGGAGGCAGGGCTCCTTCTCAGGAGGGGATGTGGGAGCTGGAAGAGTGTGTAAGAAGTTGGGATGAAGATAGCAGGAAGAGGAGGAGACGTCTGACAGTGGGAGGTGAAGGAGAGGACTCAGGCTGCCAAATTGGATCTCTAAGGCTTTGGAATATGAACCGCTTGTACACAATATACACACAAACACACACATACAAAGTAAATATGAAGTTACACTGTGTGAGAGGTAGAGAAGAAGAGCTGCCATTCAGCTGACAGCCGCATCTGTTTAATAAAGGGTTAATACCCTCTGGTGGCCTGTGAGCCAAGAAGCTCCATTATTCAGAACTGACCGAATCCATCAGATTCAATTACGTAAACTACAGTGAAATCTCACCCTGGTTTCTATAGAAACAAATGTGAGTCATTCAGCACAAAAAAGCATGCAAAGTGTTAAATATAGCGGTACATGTGATGTGTTACTGTCAAATGAACATGACATGTGAACAGTTGCATAACAGCTGCAGTAGACTCACAACTCATCATTTTATTATATACTGTATGTTCTATAGTATATGGTATTGTTTTATTTCAAACTATATGCAGGATGTAACATAAAGACCAATGCTTATACTCTTCTATGTTCCCCTTGTCATGTTTTGAGGCTCAAGAGAAGCCTATAGCATCAAACCTTAATAGTGCAGTTTCAACAGAATTCTTGCATATCATAAAGTCTTAGTGGCAGGGGGCATAGAGAGTGCAAATAATCCTAGACATACTTGCATATTTTATTAGAGATGTTTCAGTCCTCAGACCGTCATCTTCTAAAGTTTGTACTAACATACATTCATTCAGTCGTGTGTGGCCCTTGTAAAAATACTACAACATAGTTTATAGTCTTCAAACACTAGAATGAGACACTAACAATAGAGAGAATAAAGAATACTTTTAAACAATAAAAATACTCCTGTATCAGCCTGGGAAAAATATGAAAAAATCCATAAACCTATATAAAGAGGAGAAGTGTATCTTAACGACAGCATCTTAAAAGTAGAGAGCCTTACCACTAAATCTAATGAATGAAATCTATTTTACTCTTGTATTTCCCGCCCACTACTTCATCTTTTTTTGTTACATAACAACAAGGAAGCATGAATTTAAATTTGACAGTGTAAAATGTGTTTTAGCGGTTTATAGGCCCTAACATTTGTTTATTTGATTTATAATGTGTGCCCGCCACAGCTCTGGAGTGTCAAGGATGGGTCCTTACTGAAGATTTGTTCCCGGGACAGTAAGGATGGCATGGACTCGCTCCATGGAGGCTGGGTAACAGATCTGCACTTCTCTCCAGACAGCTCTCTTCTGGTCTCAGCTGGAGGTTACATCAAGGTATGCTAATGCATTCTGCACATTCAAACACATTTAGTTTTCACACCCTGCATTGGTTGTCTCTACTCTGAAGAGAGTGAAATGCAGCTAAGTTGGACTGTGATCCCCACCCCCCCACCCCTCTCAGTCAATTAATGAGTTTTGATGGCTGAATCTGAGCAATTTTATTGTATACCTCTGTATTCATCCTGTTGTGTGTGTGTGTGTCACAGTTAAATAATCAGTAAATACTGATGTGCCGTTTCCTTTGCGAACTATATAGTTACCACCTTGTTTAACAGATGAGATGTTTTCCTTTGAACATGAGTTGCTCCTTTTGTCTCCACTGGGTTTTTTTTCACCACCTTTTTGCATGGCATCTACACTCCTCATATTGACAGCTGTCTTGTTATATTGACAACTCCACCTTAATATAACTGCCCGCTGTCAAACATTAATCAGTTCTGTCCCACATGTGTGCTCTTCTGTGCAATCCACAAAGGAAACTTTGAGTAGCCAAATCTTTGTTGAATCCCTGTAGGTTGTGTGTGTGATCTTATGCAGATCTCTCCACACTGATTTAATCTTCTCAAGTTGAAGGTGAGACTTGGTTCTTTAATTTTGTAGCAATCAATAATTTCAGCTGAAATGGCTGAAGAACGAAAAATGTTTAGCTGTTCAAATCCTTACTGTCTGACTTGTTTTTTTTTACCCATTTTCTTCTGCCTCTGCACAGATGATGTTTTTCGAGTTGTCCGTCCACCTGTCCAAAACATACAGTGGGGCAAAAAAGTATTTAGTCAGCCACCAATTGTGCAAGTTCTCCCACTTAAAAAGATGAGAGAGGCCTGTAATTTTCATCATAGGTATACCTCAACTATTAGAGAAAAAATGAGAAAAAAAAAAATCCAGAAAATCACATTGTCTGATTTTTAAAGAATTTATTTGCAAATTATGGTAGAAAATAAGTATTTGGTCAATAACAAAAGTTCATCTCAATACTTTGTTATATACCCTTTGTTGGCAATGACAGAGGCCAAACGTTTTCTGTAAGTCTTCACAAGGTTTTCACACACTGTTGCTGGTATTTTGGCCCATTCCTCCATGCAGATCTCCTCTAGAGCAGTGATGTTTTGGGGCTGTCGCTGGGCAACAC
>VUQS01028189.1:0-13834 GCA_015108495.1 Heterochromis multidens | reverse complement strand
ATGAAGGGGGAAAAAAAAAAAAAAAAAAGCAATTGTTGTAGGTTTGTGCTTCACCAAAGCTTTTGTGTGTTTTCATGCTGATTGAAGGGAGTGTTTACCGTACCTTGTCATATTTGGCGACTATCTCAGCCCGCTCCTGGTCAAGTTTCACCGCTGCATCCTGCTCGGTATCAGACGCTGGAGAGACAACAGAAGGAGGGCGGAGAGGAGAGAAGATGATTGGGTATTGTTGTTTTCCATCATAGTTTCAAACATGAGCAACTACAGCAACAGAGCAACTTAGACTAAAAAAAAGCTCTGAAGACAAATGTAGCCAAGCTCTAAGCACCAACCTTTCCTGGAGTTTATTATAGATAAGAAAAATAAGGCCAAATAATCAATAAAGGTATCCGGTTATATTTTGCACTGCTTCTGGTCTGGTCTTGACAAGACATTTCTGAACCACTTTTATTTAAATTGTGTTAATACTGCACAATGATTTTTTTTCTCTACTTGTATTGTAATTAGGCTTCCTCAACAGCATGAAGCTCAGGGGTGCGAAGAAAAAAAACAAAAAAACAAAAACAGCTGGATTTACTACGCAGGATTTTCTGACCTTTTGGCAAAGGAATCCAGAATCTGTCAGTTCACAATTTTAGATGTTTGATGCAGGAATTCACCATGAATAGCCAAAATAGGAGCAAACGTAGCTGGGGTGTGTGTGTGTGTGTGTGTGTGTGTGTGTGTGTGTGTGTGTGTGTGTGTGTGTGTGTGTGTGTGTGTGTGTATGTACATACATACATACATACATACATACATACATACATACATACATACATACATACATACATACATACACACACACACACACACACACACTAGATGACCTGTTTTACTTTATAGAGCCACTTTCTGGTATTATACTTAGCTTGTTATGGAATTTTATTGTATTTTATCCAGATTTTTGATTATTTTGAGTCATTTTTATCTGATGGCGCAATGTTGCTTTATCATATTCTATGTCTCTGAGCTACTCTGCTTTATTTAACCCTCTGAGGTCGACCCCAGTCATTTTTCCTTTTGTTTAAAGCTAACCCTGCTTGTTACCCCAAACCTAACAGCATCTCACCGCCTACCGCTAACTTTAGCAGCTCTTTACCTCACTTCTCTTTACCTCCCGTCTCTCTCCTTCCCCTCTGGTGGCGATGGAGGGAGATGAGGATGCGGGGTATGCCTACTCTTGCGTGGTTGTGGTTGTCAGGTGCAGATGTACCAACCATTCCTGATCCCTGCAATCTCTTTTCTTTTCTCTCTTTCTCCATCTCTTCACTGTGGTGGTGCAACACATGGTGCAGGGAACCTGGTGAGGACATGCCAGCCCATGCATTGCCTTTGACCCTCTACTTCAAACTGATTTGGTTGAGGGACTGTTTTGGGGAGGATCATCGAGATAAACTCATTATCCTAACCCTCGACCATCAGAATATGCAATTTTTGTTCTCATTAAATTCTTCCCTCAAGAATTTAATTTAATTTAATGCCATCAGAGAACAAAGAAAACATTGATTCTAACTGATACACATCAAAAACTATTCACATTTTTTCCAAAAAAGGCTGTTAAGAGTTAAGCTATTCTGTTTGGACTGCTGGGCTGCAGAAATGTCCCAACTTTCTGGATAAAGTACATCTTATGGTGTCTTCTAACTGTAAAATGAAGGTCTGTTTGCTAGAAGTTAGTGCAAAATTCATGTGACAAAACAGATAAACACGTGCCACTGTCACTGGTACATGCTATCTGATGTGCCGATACCCTGATATACTATATTTTGTGCAGGAGTTTCGTAAAAAACTGCCAGTAATGGGACTCCTGTAAGTTTTCTTAGGTGTTGTAACTGTCGCTGCTGCTGGCTAAACTCAGCCCTGGGGCGCACACACATCCGATTATCCTGTCATCACAGACATGCTTTGTGTTATTGCAGCTCCCTCCAAGTGTGCCAAGAGCTGACGTGGACAACACACACACCCGTTTCAACACGCATTCTTCAAACGAGTCAGAAGGAAACGCTTCGGTGCAGCACGTCCAGCGTGTCAATCTGACCTCAGCCTGCGAGAAGAATGTGTGTGTGTGTCTGTGTGGAGCGCCTTTAAACAGACAGCTGCTGTGGCGAGGACGTCACCGTGCCACAGAAAGGTTTCTAGTGTTTTCTGAGCCTACGCGCCACATTGTGTGAGTTTAAATGTGTTTATCCTTGTTGCCACACACACACACATAACACACAAACAGATACCTCTCACTTCTCTGTTATTGTAAATCAACATTTACAATAACAGTTTACACACACACTTCCTGATTTAGCCGTGAGAGGCACCCAACACTGGATGTGTGCTAACAAATCTCTAAAGTGGAGTCACGTTGTGTTTATAGTGAATCTGGTGTGCAGCACGTAGTAATGGAGGCCTGTAATGAATCATACCTGGCATAAAATCACCACACACACACAAAAAAAGCCCCACACCCCAAAGAGGATAAGCTCCTTACGTTGTACTTTTTGAAGCTTTATCGACATCTATGCTACACTCTCAGTACTCAAAACCAAGATAATTATAGAGATCTACGAAGATCACCAAAACGAAGTCAGATGGGCGAAAAGCAAGAAGCAATAAGATCATTTTAGAAGGTTTTAACTCTTCCCCCTTTGAGAGTCCACTAGGAGTAAGCCTTGAAGCTCTTTTCTGAACTGAGCGGTTTCTGTCATATTTCAGGCCTGCTTATAGAACAAAATGACTGCCTTTGCATCAGAAATTAGTGAGGGTGGTCTCTGCCTATGCAGCTACCCTTGGAAAAATCCAGAAACTATTCTAGGGTACAGGGGAGGTCGTCAAATGGAAAAGAAAGAGTTCAATAAAACTTAGGTCAACAGTAAAATGACAGATCCCAAGGCTGTCTTCATCCCCTTGCCCCAAACCGGTCGCGGCAGATGGCTGGAGGTTCTGTTGGAGGTTTCTTCCTGTTAAAAGGGAGTTTTTTTCCTCCCACTGTCGCCAAGTGCTTGCTCATAGGAGGTTGTCTGTTTGTTGGGGTTTCTCTCTATTATTGTAGGGTCTTTACCTCACAATATAAAGCACCTTGAGGCGACTGTTGTTGTGATTTGGCACTATATAAATAAAATTGAATTGAAGGCCTGAAAAGCCGGGGTTCAATACGTTTTAAACATCAAATACTGCAGGTGTCTCTTAGCTTCGGTACAGACCGTGGTTTCAGAGAGGTAACTAACTCCTTAAAGGGTGAAAAAGTCTGCATTAGGAAGCAGAAGTGGTGCCAGTGACATAAACCACAGGTTTCTGTTTCAGTATAATTTTCACTCTGTCAGTCGTGTATTAAGCAGCTACTCGGGTAGGTTTATAAAAGAAAATATGCACAGAAAAAAACAAAAAAAACAATAGATGTTAAAAATTGAGGCTTGAAGTTACTCTGCGCCTTTTGATGATGATATGATTTACTTGGTCACTGGCAAACCCCCCCTGGGGTTAGGGTTAGGCTGCATGTTACATTTCAGATCAAGTCTCTAATATGTATTCAGGCCTGTACAGCTCTTCTGTTATAAGATTTCCATTTGCTTATCCATGGTAACTGAAATTTCCATATAAAAAGGTAGATGTGAACCTATGAGGAGAACAGATGAGGTTAAGAAGTGTCCATATCTGACGAGTTGTGTAAAGCTTAATTCAGAGACTTGCCTTGATGTATCCTCAACCATCCAGGTAAGGAAATCCCAGAAAGTTAATTGTTAGGCAGTGGTACTAGTTTTGGTCATTATGCAGATGTACTGTTTATAAGGTTGGGGAAACCTGCAGACAACTGAGACTGAAGAAGTAATTTGGATGAGTGACGAAACATTTCTCCCACTGAAAGCGCAAGGTCCAGATGAACAGAATAAACTTTCTTAATTTAGACTTCTGCCAGCATTTATACTTGTGCGTGGTGTGCCTGCAGTGGTCTGCGATTATGTGGCTGAAACACCACCTGGCTGTAGGGTTTCTATCTTGATGCATCCTCTTACAGTTGATTTAAAAAGTGGTGGCAGAAGAAGATCCAAGAGCCAGCATTAACGCAACCTGTTGTTTCATTTCTATGGAGATTAACCTCAGGTTATGGGGTAGGCCACAGAAGAGATTTAACAATGAAGTATAATCCCCAGGAATTCCTGTTTTAGAGGCAGTCTGCACGGGATCTTTCATATTAAAAATTTACTGGATGTTCTATTCCAGTCGCCCTCTTCATCTGCTCTGTGCATCTTTATTTGGCTTCCAAAACTTGATGTGGAACATTTGACCAGATGATGCGACAAGAAGGCAAGTTAAGGGATCCCCAAAGCTACTAGAACTCGTGCTAAGGAGATAAATGTCTAAACTAATTTTCACAGTAATCTAGTCCAGCCAGCCAATACTTGTTGAGATGTTTGTCCTGACTAAAGTGGTGGACTGACTTTACCCAATAAAAAAAAGACAATATAGCAGTAATTCTTCTTCTTCTTTTGGCTGCTCCCTTTAGGGGTCGCCACAGTGGATCATCTGCCTTCATCTCACCCTATCCCCATCATCCTCTTCCATCACACCAACCCTCTGCATGTCCTCCTCTTCCATGACCTCCTCTGTGGTCTTCCTCTTTTCCTCCTGCCTGGCAGCTCCATCTTCAACATCTTTTATCCAATAGGTCCACTATCCCTCCTCTGCACATGTCCAAACCATCTCAGCCTTACCTCTCTAACTCTCTCCAAACTGCTCAACCTGAGCTGTGCATCTGATGTACTCATTTCTAATCTTCGCCATCCTGGTCACACCCAATGAAGATCTTAAGATCTTCAACTCTACTTCCTGTCTTTATGTCAACGTCTCCAAACCATACATCATAGCAGGCTTCACTACCATCTTGTAAACCTTCCTTTTCACTTTTGCTGCTATCCTTGTATCACAAATCACCACTGACACTCAACACTAATTATATTTGATTTTTTTTAATCCCATTTGGTATTCCAAGTAGAGGTTTTTGGAGCAACTTCGCAGTCTTCCACCACTACTACAACTACTACCAAGAATTTTAGTAACTCTTTAATGAGAAAAACAATCCAAAGTAAATACAAATGCATGAAAATAACACAATCAACTATAAAAACATTATATCTCAAACTGTTGGCTTTCGCCCACTTCAACCCTCCATTGCTGAACTCCCAGCAGTCAGTGATCTTTTTTTTGCCAGTTTTTCATCCCTTTGCAGCTCTTTATTTGACTCCAGTCATTCTCAAACTTCCTCTCTGGGTCTCTGGGGTTCAACGGGAGGAAAGACTAGATGGGAATTCCAAAACGCTCCGAACAAACATTCCTTCTTATTGAGCTGGTTGGCATTTTTATGACAGGATGGTGTGTGTCAGTGAAAGGCATGTCGCTGTGGGCTGCCAAGAGCACTCAGCAGGAGAAGACGCCGCTGAGGGGGGGAGACATTCGTACACAGCAAGGCAAACTGTCTGGGGCAAATAAACAAATACAGTAGAGTCTTTTTCTGCTGGGAATTCCTCCCAGAGAGGCCCTGTGGTTCCCATAGTGAGCGGGAGAGGAATTGGGGAGGAAATGGGATTCAGTCTTTTCTTTGCACTAAAGCTAAGCCCTAACTCTGAGACCCTCACAGCCATATTAGTATTCCACAGTGTTCTGACTTAAGATAAATGCAATTAGAGCCCTTTTCATGCTTTGAGGATCACTCCAGCGTCCAGATTGGGTGTATTTTTTTTATTTGCGACTGAGGAGCTCTTACCGGACTTGCTCCAGAGGGTTTATGGCCATTTGCAGACGACTCCTGTGCCTCAGAATTTATGTGGCATTTCATGTTAGGAGTCTTGAAATACGTTTGATAATGAGCTTCCAAAGATGACTTCCCTTAACTGGACACAATGGTCATCAACCCAAGAAATGGTGGTTAGAAGACTCAAATTTCTGAGTAAATAAGGAACTTTATTGTGAATTTAATTTTAGGGAAGTCAAACTTCTAATTTTGCCGAGTTATGACACAAACTTGCATGTGCCAGATCCCAGTTTGTGCAAGAGAGGTCTTTTAAGAAAACTCAACCCTTGAAGAAATCCATGTCCAATAAAAGAAAGGAAAACCGAGAAATCTCCGTCTACTGATGAAGAATGCTCGACAGTCAAAAACTCGAGAGTGAGAGATTTTTGCTCAACTACTTTACATCTGGTTTATATGGTTATTTAATGGTAATTAAGCAGCTAAATGCTAATATTTTGGGTAGTTTTTATTTATTTAGTTTCTGAAGCCACTGGCATAGCATGACAGATTCTGAAAGGATCAGGCCCAGATCTAGCTCTGCAGTCCTTATTTAACTATACTGAAATATCTCAAATCCAGCTGAGCAACATGCAGACTTAAGCGAGACCCCGGAGTTTGCTTTCTGGGAATGCTGATGAGACTGGAGAGAGCGAAACATACAATGAAAGTGCTGCAAAGTCTAAAAAAAAAGCTAAAAGAGACGATAAAGCTTCTTTGGGCTTGAAGAAACTACAGAACTGGTGATGATTCTTTGTGCCTTTGAATCAACCCCTTCATGCACACACAGACATGTAGTCTGAAAACACTCACTAAAGTCACTTCAGCCAAGCACAAAAAAATATTCTTCAAATTTAAATGGTCAGAAGCCTCAAACTCAGCTTTAATGACCTTTTATGTACTGATGTTCATCTTTCATGTATCTTTCCAGCTCTTATTGCCAAACCAATTTGCAGCTTCAAAATAAATCACCGGAAAAAGAAAACAGTAGTAGAAATAAGATAAACAGAAACAAACATCAAAACTCAGATTATAATTCTGAGGCTGGAGTTTTCCTCGCTCTTATCACTACCCTTTATCCTTCTTTTCGGACTAGAAACCCCCCCCCAGCGAGCTGACCTTCCACCTCCTGCTCTCCGAGTTGCCAGTCAGACCTCAGCGGTGAGGCCGACGTCGGCTCCTTCTAACTGTCTCTATCCTGCTGCGACTAAAATGTCCTCGCCCGTCACCGGCCCTCCCAGCTGGACGCTACCCTGTCCCCACCTCTGCCCTTTACTCCTGCTCTGCATGATGCATTCAGGAGACGGGTGAACTGGTGTCAGCACTCAGAAGTGTTCACACATCATAACTCAACAGCTCATGAAGAATTCAAGAAGTTAGGTGCCACTTCCCCTGTAGGGTTTACCGCTGAACAGGTGAATGCAGTTCTCAGGTAGGAAGCTCACACAGAACTTTCAGATTTAATTTAACCTTGCAGTCCTGAAGCCTTTTGCATCAGTAATAAAACACTTAAAAAAAAAAAGGAGTGACTTCATAATATTAAGTACATCAGGTACCTGAAAGAACGATTCCACTGTGGTTTGGGGGAATATAAAAGCTTCAGCAGAGTGAGTCTGTAAAACCTGCAGAGAAACAGATTTAATGCTGCCTTCAGGTGCTGCTAACCCTTCTGACAGACTTTCATTAGCAAAGGGGTCCCTTGCTGCCAACGAATCATGGCGAGAAATTTGGATTTCTTGACAACTGCCAAATGTTCAGCAGTAACAGAAAATACTGAGTAAAATGGCTGCTTCTTGGAATATAATCTAAAACATTAATTATCATTGTTTAAAGAGGACCTTTTCTGCTTTTCCTTATTTCCTGTTCTATTGGCGGGGGCTTATATTAAACATGGCCAAAGTTTGAAATATTGTGGTCAGCTTATGGACAAGTAAAGCTCAGACTTCAAACTGATCTGAAAACTCAGTTTCAGATCATTTTTCCTACTTTGAGCTCTGTATGATGTCAGTGAGAACAGATGTCCCTAATATGAACATATAAGGCACACAGAAGCACCACCCAGTTTATCTCGATACTGGTGAGAGTTAAAGTAAGGAAGGTACTGCCTATTGCTGTCTGGTAGGCTTCACCTGGACATCTTGACTGTGCTCCTTCTGGAGCATTTTAATGGAATTACCAGACAAACAAAACTGCCTGCAATGAAGCAGAGACTGTCCACAAAGTCTCTGCTTCAGTTTTACTGAGTAAAATTCTAATATTTTGGACTGTTACTTAGCACCACTTTCAGTTACGTGAATTATGAAATATGTCTGGTGCACTCGTTAGAGTTTATGGATGGAGCTTCCTAACCAACCTTGCTACTGTTCACTGAATATCCACCCTCTCATCTGGATATCGTCACTTCTGACTAAAAAAAAACCAAAAGAGGTGGCAGCCAAAATGCTAACGCTTCAAAATGCAATTGAAAAGCAATAGGTGACAGGGGCTATGTCCTTCTTTTATATACAGTCTATCAGTGTGAGCCATGTTCATCTATAAATGTGTCTACAAACTTATCTATAAATACGTAAGTGATCTGTATATTATAAATACTATTTAAGAGGGATGATTTGATACTTTATCTAACATTTACTTGAAACAAGTCAAATGGATGTGAGCAAGGAGCCCTGACTTTGACTGATTACGTGTATAATTAAGAAAAACTCAGTACAAGCCTCCAGCTGATTATTCCTCTAGCAGCCACTTTTACTCAGGCTGTGTGACAGGAAGTGTTGTGGAGAGTATTTGTGTTTTTCTTCCTCATTATCACTTGCTGTTAAAAACCAGCCCTGACAATGTTAAACATGACAAGCATAATCACAGTCTTTCTTGTTCCCTCAGCCCTCTTTTGGCTGCTGTAATGAGCCCTCTTTGTTCTTTATCTTAAGGAGTCCTCGCCTGTTACAGCTCTTTGCTGCCCTTCCAACCATTGTTAGTGCATCTCTTAGCCTCTCATAGATGCTATCTGCACAGAAAGAGGAATAATTATAAGAGCTGTGATAATAGTGGACAGGGTTGATTGGAGAAGAACTCATTTCCCATCTTTTGTTTCTGTGCTCACGCTTCATTTTGTTCAGCTGTGGTGTTGCTTCAGCTGAAGGCAAGCTGGAAGTTTTACTGACATTTTTACTATGGAGGTTTTTCACTTCTGTAACAGTTCGACCTTTTGAAAGTTTGTGGCAGCCTGACATTTAAAAAGATGTGGCAGTGTTTGCATGTCAGTTTTTAGGTTCAAAAGGTGCATTTCTGCACACTTTTAATACACTTTTGCATAATTTTCTCCACTTAAACTTTAACTTTTGTGCATTTATTCGTACAACTTGTGCATAAGATCTAAATGCCCTGAAAGCCCATTGCTGCAAAAATATCTACGATGGACTTCTGCTTTACCTGTCTTACAATGTGGAAGTGTTATACAGCAACATAAGAAGAAAACAAAGGGAAAAAAAGGAACAAAAGTCAAAAAGTCTTAATATCCTCCAATAACACTCTAGGGTTGCTCTATGAAGGGTTAATATATGTAGTGCTGAAAGAAGGAGCAGATCAGTAGAGAATTAACTGTTAATTGTTAGCTGTATAATCATTGAAGGAAAAATGCAAAATTTTATTTTATTTTTTGTATACAACATGAAACATGCTACACACCACAGCATTTAGAGCTTAAGCTTGTCTGCAACACTCGCCTCTATAAGACCCTTTGAAATGTATTTTTAAAAAAAAAATAGGTAAATGCACACATTTAAATGCATGAAACTCAGTTCGATGGAGCTGAACTAATTTAAATCAGTTTTAAAGGACTGAGAAAATGTGATTGGTCAATATGATCGATCCTAAAGCTGCACTGAAGTTAGTTTGAAATTGTCCCTGTTTTGATTTTTTGTTGTACATGATCTGGGCATTGTATTCACTTGCTTATAATGTGTGACAGATGTCTTTGTGTATTTGTTACAGTCTGTGCTGCCTTCTTGGCCAGACTGTTCTTGAAAAGAAAAAAAAAAGGGGGGATTTTTTTTTCCTCAGTGAGACTTTTACCTGGATAAACGGAGGATACTGAAAAGAAAAAGCACAAGGCACAAAGTGTAGTACAATACAACACCGTAAGACGAGAAGCTGCAGACTACTCATGACTGAGTGACTGATCTCTTTAAAAGCTGCTTCAGTTTATTCAGCTGAAAATCTCTTTGGTTTAGGGCTTGTAGTCGGACAAAATAAGCTCTTAACTTGGTTTTTAGCACTATTCTAACATTGTGTTGAGATCGACGAACTCTGCAGCTGTTAAAAAAAAAAAACATTATTACTGCAACATATTGTTCCACTGTTGCATCACTAGTTTCCCCATGAAAGCCACATGTTTGTAAGCTGTCCCTGAACTGAAATCAGCTCCGAGCTGTACGGCATGAACTGAAACAGGTTTACTGTGTCGCATAGTGACACCACAATTTCTCAATAATCCAGATAAAAGCTACTTCCAGCCACTCCCTTATTCACAAGGGGTCACCACAGCGGGTAGCTCCTGTTTGATTTGGCACATTTTTACACCAGAGGCCCTTCCTGATGCAAACCCCAATGGGATTTATGTCTCCTCTTGGAACTTTCACTTGTTAGGCAAATGTGTAAACCACTACACTATGGAGCCACTATTTCACAATAATCCAGATATTAATGCTACTTAAAGTAAGACTGAAACAAGCAGCGCCTTTAAATAAGTAATGCATTAGTAATGCAACTCTGCAGACTCACAGAACAAGTTTCCCACTTCACAACAAACAGATGAGGCAACTTTAGAGAAGCATGTGTTATTACTGTGCCTCCAAAACAATCATCTGCCTCTCCCAGTCTTCTTTTCCAACCTCAACGAAACTACAGGAACATGACGCAAACCTCTGAATGACACCCAACAACCAATAATCACAGACTCCAACTATCCTGAACTTAAGTGTGGCTTACAAATAACAAATAACTTCCAGATTATCCGTGGCACATTCCCAGCTAAGAAGTAGAAATTCTGCTTGTTTAAACAAATGTTACAAAGCAAAACTTGTGACTTCACACACACCTGAAAAAAAAAAAGTTTTTGTTAAAGTCATTTCATTTGTAGCACCTTCATGTAAGAAGGCTCACATTTATCAGCAGCTGCAAACAGTTCACAGTACCTCACAATCCATTATTAGCACGGATTGTTAGCATTCTGCTGTCAGGGCATTATATGTAGCACATCACAGTTTGCTGTTGAGTGTCTGCACTTGCATCATCGCTTATCTTCTGCTAAGTGAGGTGACATCATTTGCTGTTTGTGTGCCACCGGTGTCACTGGTCTGTGGAATACTTCACATCCCTCCCATACACTCGAAGACTTTGGAAAGAATTAGGAATAAAAGGCTCAAACCTGTCGCTCGCTCACATCTGTAGACATTGTGTCATAAGTCAGTTTTTAGGATTTTGCAGTGCCCATGGAGCCTTCCAGAACACTGCTAGCAGGATTATTCTGGTGCATTCTGGTGGAAAATTTCTAAGGAGAGAAAGTGTTGAACAATGGAGCAGAAACACAAGGAGATTTTGGCCAAAGCTGTCGACCCTTTGCTGCTACCTTCCTCCATGCTATGTTAGTTATGAGTCAGGACCGATATCCAATCCAAATGTGGGATTGATATTTAATTTTATTGGAACAGCAAGACAAGAAAAAAAAAAAAATCTGATTTAAGACACCTCTGACTGACTTTTTACAAGACCAAACGATCGAGATGACGAGCAAAACTATTACGATTTATTTTTGTTTGTGACACTGAAATCACTTGAAAAGTTGCATGGTGCATTAACTGCTGCATGCAGATACATGTTAATAGTAGCGTGTGCACACCAAGTACAATCATGAAAGATTTTAGCATTTAAATATGACAGGAAATCAGCTTCCACCTGATAAAAACTAAAACTCCAGCCAATACCTGTCATGACATCACACTCAGGTTTAGTGTGGTTTCCTCATATATGTGTATTTTATGAAGGAACAAATTTGCAAAAATCCCCAAAATTGAAGTAATAATTAAAAAACACAAATAAATTAATACTGCGAGTGATTAAATGCACAAAAATAACATACATAATTTGACATAACCTGTTATATCTGTTTTATTTGGTCTCTATTATTTTACCAAAATTAATTCCCTAATTTATTTACTTTCCCATTTAATTTTCATTTAGTTTTCCATTGTATTTATTAATTTATTCATTTAGAAAAAAAGTATTTTTCCTTTATTCTGCTTTGCATTTGCTCTCATATTTTTCCTTTTTAATTATTTTTTGAACACATATCTATGCATTTCTGTTAATTATGTAAACAGACTTGTTGTCATTCAAGGTATGCCACTAGGTTAACAACTAAAGGCCAACAACAAAAATGGCAACTACAGGAGGAATAAAACTTGCTCACTGACTCATTGATTTATTTATTTATTTTTTTTTATTTGTGGCATCTTTGGTCCTCCATAGAGAGGTCTATACAGCACACTGACAAACCACTAACTTATCAAGTCTTTGATGAACTTTTGAAGCCTACAATAGATACTTACAGACATATTTACATAATTTCTTACCAATATTTAATACTTTCACTAGATTTTACATTTGGAAAGGAGATTCTCTGGTAGTTTTTGCAATCATTTCTGTAAAATGGTCTTACAAGATGCTCTGTATTAAAACAAAGTCAACAGGACATTGTGACACAACAAACCAGTTTTAAATTAATTTATATGAGCCATTTAGACCAAAAACACTTCATAAGCCACCAAGTTAGAATTTCCATCACATACCATCTATGTGCATGCTAAGGACACAGAGAAACTGAAAAGTGGAACTCCAAAATTCACCTCTTTTACCTCTTTTCAAGACATCCTGTGGATCGTCCAAACGAGCTTTAGTCCGCATCGGTTACAGTTCAACCAAGTCCAAAACACTAAGAGACAACGTGCACTACCTCATCCCATCACTGTCACTACCCAGTGCTCCAGAAAGAGAGGAAATATGAGCGAGTGGCAAAGAGAAGTGAGATCAGAGACGCTGCTGCTGCTGCTGCTGTTGTC
Organism: Heterochromis multidens; assembly: GCA_015108495.1. Classification (NCBI taxonomy): domain Eukaryota; kingdom Metazoa; phylum Chordata; class Actinopteri; order Cichliformes; family Cichlidae; genus Heterochromis; species Heterochromis multidens. The sequence goes on along the minus strand of VUQS01028189.1, from coordinate 907 downwards.
ACAATGCTGCCGTTTGTTTCACAGACAGACAGACTCGGACAGAGAAATCTGACTTCAGGAGTGAGCCATTCCCACTCACAACATTCCCCACCCAAACACAACACCACAACAACAAGCAGCTCTATTCAGCACATCACAGAGAGGGAGAGTGAGGACAGAGGGAATCGCTGTTTCCAGCCACCCGATTAAAGTTTCAAGGATTTTCCAAATATCACAAAAATAAAATGTGAATCAGAGGAATCTTACTGATCACAACAAAGCAATGTTTTTATTAATGTAGCAAATTTAACTAAAATGTGTGTAAAGGTTTTGTTGTTTGCTGTACTTCTTCTAGGAGAGTATTGGGAAGAGAGAGAAGCAGACGGGTATAGACGATGGCAGTTTTAATGATAAACAGTTTCCATTAAAACTTCATTATGAAATGGATGTGATGTACCATGAAGGCTCTTATGATGTGGCATACCAAAGATGAGAGGGCCAGCAGTGCTGGGGAGGGTGAAATGAGCAACAGGCAAAGGAAAAAAGAAAGCAAGCAAGAAAGAAATAAAGAAGATCAAGACAGTGAACGAAAAAGAAAGAAAGAAAAGATCAAAAAGTGAAACAAAATATCAAGACAGTAAAAGAAAGAAAGAAAGAAAGAAAGAAAGAAAGAAGAAAAAGAAAAGAGGAAGGAAGGAAGGAAGGAAGGAAGGAAGGAAGGAAGGAAGGAAGATCAAAAAGTGAAAGAAAAAAGATCAAGACGCTCAAAGAAAAAGAAAAAGGGAAGAAAGAAAAAAAATGAAAGATCAAAAAAGTGAGAGAAAAAGAAAAAAGAAAGATCAAGACAGTGAAAGAGAAAGAAAGAAGAAAGATAGAGCAGAGATGACTTTTCTTTATCTCTGCTCTGCATCGTTACAGGAAATATGTG
>VUQS01028187.1:18768-45812 GCA_015108495.1 Heterochromis multidens | reverse complement strand
CCCACTGGATAGTGGGAGCAATTGCCCTGGCCTATACTAGCAGGGGCCTTCAGCCTCCTGCTGGCCTGCGGGCGCATTCCACTAGGGGTCTGGCAACTTCATGGGGTCTCTTTACAGGGGTTTCCATCCACGAGGTGTGTCCAGCTGCATGCTGGGCCTCACATCACACATTTGCTAGGTTTTACAAGCTAGATGTTACAGCGCCTAACCTGGCGCATTCAGTCCTCAGTGCAGGTTCTTCACAGGTGGGGGTTTTGCCCCTGTGAAGTGCTATTGAGGACAGTTGTCTTCTTAACTTCTTAACCTGGCAATCCGGGAGTCAGTATTTCTCCCATAGTGAGACACGAAACAAATGCTATGAAAGAGAACTTAAGGTTATGTATATAACCCCGGTTCTCTGAGTAGCATGAGTGAGTGTCTCACCAGACCACCCTCCTTGCTATAGAAGCGAGGAAGAGGTAGGCTTGTTTTGAATGACACCTGACGCTATGTCAGCCTATTATATAGGGAGGCCCTAGCCCCTCCTGACATGGGCGTCACTTAGCCAGCCTATAAGGGCTGGCGTAATGCCATTTGAGCTTCTGATGAGGTCACGCAGGAGGCGTTCCCATAGTGAGACACTCACTCATGCTACTCAGAGAACCGGGGTTATATACATAACCTTAAGTTTTGATGCCTTCAGTGAGAATCTACAATGTAAATAGTCATGAAAATAAAGAAAAAACATTGAATGGGAAGGTGTGTCCAAACTTTTGACTGGTAGTGTATATGTTCACACTTACTGTTGCTTTGAAGGCTTTGTCCAATAGTATGTCTTCTTCCTTCCAAATTCTTATCACCTTAAAAACAAAACATCACAAAACATTATGACATGAAATATATTTCTGAAAACTCAGATCACTGGAAATATCTTGGGACTAAACTCACATACAAAATACAGATACTTCCTATTCAAGAAACATAATAGGATGCACATATATATTGGCTGATAGCTACCTTTTTGACTGATAGTGGCTCTTCACCAAATAAGATGGCATTTACCTAATGTAGTGACTGATACTTATATGCAGTCACGTCAATGTTTTGCTGGCTAAATGGTCAAAGATAATATAATGAAGATCTTAAATGGTTTTAAAGAATAATTTTGCCATTGACCATCAGTTGGTTGGTTTGGAATTTCACAACTGGTGCATCCCTACTGCATACTGTAAATACTCAAAAAGCTTAAACATTTTGGGTTATGTCAATGTAGTAATATGGACCTGCAACAATATCCAGAGGAAAACAAAAAAATGCAAGACAGATGAATGATTGGTAGACACTTTGTCCCCTTACCAATTTAGCATCATTCAAACACCACACCCTACTCAAGTTTTGTTACTAACCATATCCACCCCTTTATCACCACAGTTTACCCATCTGCTGATGGCTGCTTCCAGCAGGATAATGCACAATGTAAAAGCTCAAATAATCTCAAACTGGTTTCTTGAACATAACAATGAGTTCACTGTATTCAAATGGGCTCCACAGTTACCAGATCTCAATCCAACAGAGCACATTTGGCATGTGGAGGGACAGGAGATTCTCATCATGGATGCGCAGCTGACAAATCTGCAGCAACTGTGTGACGCAACTGCCCAATATGGACCAAAATCTCTGAGGAATATTTCCAGCACCTTGATGAAACTATACCACAAAGAATTAATTCAGTTCTGCAGGCAAAAAGGGGACCAACCTGATACTAATAAGATGGATCTAATAAAGTGTCCAGTGAGTGTATATATGACAGAAATGAGGACATGCATAATACGTCCACTTTGAAGTACTAAAGTACACTGGTAGTTTACTTTAACTGTATGCATAATATCCAAACTAAGATAATACTCTCTCAGTGTTGGCATTCAAAGGACACTTTGACAGATCAATCACTTATTGCCCAAATCAACGTACACAAGGTGTTACAAACACCCCACTTTACCTGACCAACGCAAAAAAAAATGTAGACTGGTAGGCAGATGAATGAGGGGATGCGGTCACTGTGTTTTCAGTAAACCTCACACTTGTAGTGCACGGCAGTTCAGTATGCTCAATAATGGCATGGAAAAGGAAAATAACCACCCAACTGTAGTTTTACTTACTTCATTAGGAAATGACTGGGCCGTTTTTCCTCTTTTATTGGTTCACACCGCAGAAACCAAAGCAGTCACTTGAATTGTACTAACTTCCAAATCCAAAAGCCTACCTTGTTGTCTGTTACTGCCACATATTCATTGGTTTGTGAGTTGAAGACTGCTGAGCAGGTCAGCCGTTGTCCTTGTTTCACTGTCCAGCTGCTCAGCGGCTTCTGGTCTGACACCTTTCAGAACACAAAACAGAGGGATAAGTAATAAAGGGAACATGTTTCACTGTTTCAGCCATGCATACACAGTGCACAGCTCACAAAACCGTAATGTTTGTAGCTCATCCGAACTACTCGGCTTGACACGCTCATTCGCGTTGGAGAAGATGATGAGACATTCAAGCGAAGCAGTTTTACAGTATGTAAAATAACAAACTGCCAGCTGAATCTGCCCCCTAAAAAAAAAAAAAAAAAATTCACATTTTAAAGGTATGCATGACTTGTGGTGTCTGTAGCTAACGTTAGCTAACATTTGCCTGTCTTTTTCGACTAGCGAGATTATAAAGCCGATGTGCCCTTGTTGTTGAATTTCACCTGAAACACACGATGATAAGAAACGTGTGTCTGGTTTAATCTAACGCTTTGGTTCCGACACTGCTGGCTAGAAAACCAGAGGACGCTAACACGAGTCGTCCTGATCAGCTGGCCCAGGTTAGGAGAGCCTCCTGAAAACAAATTTTAAACGTTACCTTGTAGAGAGTCACTGATCTGGTTGAATCCGTGACCACGACATGATCGCTATCTCTCTCCTCTTCGATCCCCTGAATGCCTGAACTTGACAGATTTTGATCTGGTACAAGCCCGCACAACGTGTATCCTTCATATAGCGCTGCCATGCTGGACGAGAAGAACGTGGAGTTCGTTGGCTCTCGCGAGAACACAGATAAGCTGGTGCACCGGAACCACGAGACTATGTGGTGCTGCGGCGGGATTGTGTTGCTACGAGAAACGTGGACTTTTTAGTAGCCTGTATGTTCTGAGATGTATATTTAAAAAAAACTTGGCTTTGAATAATAATTTTTTGCCTGTGATTTATTCTAGATAGCTAGAACTCATTAGATAAGGCTTTATTTTGAACTTGTTACAATAATACAAAAACAAAACATAAGGAAAGCAATAATCCTACTAAATAACTTAACATGTTCAAAAAGGAGTAGGAAGAAGCATATTTAATCCCACTCCTCCATTCTTTAGTAACTAATAATCGTCACTTAAACCTCCTATTTATTTCCTGTCCTATCATAAATCCTTATTTACATTTTGCTGCATATATTTGATTTTGTTATCCCAGCAACACACCAAAAGATATACATACAGTATTTACAGATATAAATACATATACATACTTGTACACATACATATGCATACATACACTACCGGTCAAAAGTTTGGACACACCTTCCCATTTAATGTTTTTTCTTTATTTTCATGACTACATTGTAGATTCTCACTGAAGGGTGGCTATTTTGAAGAATCTAAGATATAAAACATTTTTTGGGTTATTTCACACTTTTTTGTTTACTACATAATTCCATATGTGTTCATTCATAGTTTTGATGCCTTCAGTGAGAATCTACAATGTAGTCATGAAAATAAAGAAAAAACATTAAATGGGAAGGTGTGTCCAAACTTTTGACTGGTAGTGTATCTATATGCACATCATAAACAGAATATAAGTGTAGGTAGTGGGTGAGAATACCCAGTCAAAGCCCTTTTTCTTCCATGTACCTTGCAAAAACCATGTTTTTGGACCATGTTTTAAGCTGGGTCATGCAGTTCATCACTCAGTCTCTTCCACAGCTTTACTCCACACACAGAGATGCAAAAAGTTTTTATTGCAGTGTGGACACAGGGATGTTTTACATGTAATTTCCCCCTCAAGTTTTAGGATAGTGTCAGGGAGTGGGCTGTTTATTGCTCAATGCATAATTTGTGCAGTGTGAAAATGCACCATTATATCTGTTGTTGTAATTTGGTGCTATACTGTACAAATAAAATTGAACTGAACTGACTCTAAGAATTTGTCTAATCAGTTATTGAACAGTTTTTCTAGGATTTTAGAGAATTGTGGAAGTAGAGAAACAGGCCTGTAATTTCTGAAGTGCTGTCTATCCCCATTTTTATACAGCAGTACAACTTCAGCAATTTTAATTTCATTAGGAACTTTAGCAATTTGAATGAAACACCCAAATAATACACAGTGGATTTTGGGCTCAGAAAAAACACAAGTGAACCAATATGAAGGCACAATGATCAATTTCTCTGATTTCAGTAGGAAACTTGATTGTGAATTGATTCAGTTATTACTGAAAAACCTGACAGCACACACACACACACTGAGCAACAGCCAAAATCTGAATGTTTGTCTCCTGGGCAGAGTGAATTTTTTTACCTGTTTGTAGTAAATAATGAACAGTCCTTAAAAGACTTCAAATTGTAATTCTACTATTGCAATTATGATATTATAAAAAATTATAATTGAAATGCTGTATTGTTGTAGTTTCATGTGTTCTTACCTGTTCACAAAAAGTTTGGTATACCCTAGGTTCAATAATAATTTAATTAATAATAATAATCCATCTGAAGATATTATTTTATTCTTTTAAAAGCTTATAATGTTTCACTCTTTTTGATATTGTGACTGTGTGTTGATCTTATCATATCAGCTATTTTGGACAAAATTTTGTTGTAGATATCAATCAACTGATGACCAGCTGTTTACTCCATCTGTGGAGTACTCTGCTGGGTGTTGGGTGGTTCTCGGTGCCTGGGGCTCTAGGGCCCTGTTCGCGACTTGTGCTTGTGATGGCCAGCCTCTGGCGGCGTAGGCTGCCCATTGCCTCTGGTTCTCTGGGGCTCTCGCCTTTTGGCTGTGAGGGCTCTGTCTGTAGCCTCCCTCCTCCTTCTGCTCGGGTGGGCACACGGTTGTCATCGAGATGTGTGGCCTTGGGTCTTCAGTACTCTTGGGGGGCTGCAGACAGCCCAGGTCTCCTGGGTCTTCCACTGTCTGCCTCTGGCTCCTGTCTGGCTCTGTCCTTTTATTCTTATCTTTTCTCCTATTTTCTCTCCCTTTTCTTTTTTCTTTCTGTCTCTTTTTTCCTGCTTTTCAGCTCTGGCATTGCTATATTACACATGTGCTTATGTGAACAATAATAAAAATGAATAAATAAAGAAAGAAAAGAAAAGGAAAGGAAAGGAAAAACACTAACAAGAAGAGCCTATAAAGAGTTTATAGAGCATAGAGCAACAATGCATTCAGATCATGATTTTGATTGCAAAACGCTGCTGGACAAGACAGGTTTAAAAAATAAATAACAAATAAAATTACTATATAAATAACTAGATGCAATAAATAAGTTATTTGGAATTCTGCAGTGTGTGAACCATTTATTCTTTTTTTCATTAAAAAACAAATTAACAAAGAAAACACACACACACACACGCACACACACACACACACACATATATATATATATATATATATATATATATATATATATATATATCCGAACAACATTGTTTAGTTCATGTCAATTTTGGCTGTGAAAAATTAAGTCAAACATACTAACTCCTCATATTTGAGAAACAGTGAGAAAATGTCACATTACAATACAGGAAAGGTCTACCTTTGTTTCATTAATTAATCACCACACACTGTATTTACTGTGGTTAATACCTGTCCAAATATACTGAATATCGTTTTTGACTTCTTACAAGGTTAATTTCATAACTGAATTATCAACCGAAAATAAACTACCACAAAATAAATTTTAATAACCAGGATTAAGTACTGAATTGTGTTTTATACAACATAAATGCAGCTTGATCAAACCATATTCTTTAATTTCGATGACCAGAATGCATCAACCTCTGCTCCATATTGCATCGCTTCAGTGGTAATCAGAGTTAGTATCTGCCTTTGCTTCAGCACTGTTTAATTTCTGATGGAAGCGAACTTGAATAGAGATTATAATTAACACCACTGGGCTCTAGAAAGACACAATCAGAAACACAGAACAAGTTAGAATATCCACAGTAACTATAACTCCTTAATAAGTGAAGAGGGCTGGGGAAAATTATTATCTGACATTTATTAAGATACAGAAAAAAGGGGACAGTTACAGAAAATATTGTCCTGTTGTTTATCTCGATTAAATTTAAATTGAGATAGTTTTAGAAATGAGTTTTATTGTGATGATGTCTAATTCCAATTCAGGCATTAAGGACTCACTCTGATGTTTGCCATGAGTTAATCTTAAGTTTGTTTGTGAATATTGGAATATGACCCATCCATTGACATGAATTTAAAATGCTTAATGACCTATCTTTTCTTTGCGGGTTAATCCACCCAATGCTTTGCTTGACAAATGATATATATAATATGATAATTATTTTTTAACAATATAAACTAATTTTAAAAAAACGTCGATTATGTGTTGTTATGAAACACCTTTAAACTCGTGAAAAAATGCAGTTGATGTTTGAGAGGAGCAATTACTAATTTTCATTAGCTTCTATTTTACTTAAATAGCTTACAGTGCTAAGTTGGGAATATACATGGCAAGTTAGGCTGTTAGGATGGGACACAAAGAAGTTCTTTTTCTTATTAAAAGTTATTATGCTTTTCTTTTATCTTTCTTTCCTTCTTTTTGTTTTTGAAATATACCTTACCTTCATAGCATTCAGGGATTATGAGCCTTCCATTGATGCACTGTGTTGACACAGCATAACCACATTTCCTGTCCTTGTTCATGCAGTAGACTGAGACAATATCCTTGTGTAAGACCTTGTTGGGTTTAAAGTGTTCAATCCAGATATTTTTTCCATTGTATAATATTCTCCCTCTCTCTATTTCAACCCTACAAGGAGCTGTAAGTCACAAGAAGGAGAATTAAAAAATACATGTATTAAAGATTTGGCATTGTATGGTATCTTGTGTTGGTAAGCTTTAAAATATTCCATTCAACATTATGTGAGATTAAGGTGTCCATTCACCTCATATAATCTTGCAACAAGCACAGCTATTATCAAAAAGTGTGATATAAAAAGATGTTATATTGGCTACAGTCCTACCCTTGCAGGATGGCTTCTCAGTCCAAGTCCCATCCTGCTGGCAAACAATCTCCAGACTTCCTTCCAGTACATAATCTCCATGACAGCCATATTTGATGGTCTCCTGGTAGTCAAAGTCTCTCTGGTCATTGCTTGACATGTAGCCTCTTTCAATGTTTTCTGGTAGAGGGCAAGTCACCCCTGTAAAGGAGCAATTCAGTCCATTGATTAGAGACTAATAAAAATGTAGCTAGACTTCATGTTGTCTTTCATAGCTCTGCATCGTTACGACCTTCTTATTGGAGAGGAGTATTTTACTTTCCTGCTGTGAAGGCAGAAAATCACTAAATCTGTCCAAACCTTCTGTTTTGCTGAAGGATTTATAGTATTTTTCTCAGATTTTACATCATTCTTAATGGACAAACAGAACAATCAGTTGTCCATTAACTAGATATTTGAGCATTCATACTGTCTTTGTTAAAAAAAAATTCATGGCTTAATTCAATCAACCGTTATACTTGTACTATGTTACTATCTAACAATGGTGTATGATAGAGACACTTATAATACATCAATGATTGTTAAACTGCTCAGAAAAAAAAATTGAAAGACTGTGCTAGTCTTATCCTAAGATTTTCAATCTACTGTTGCTGACATAAATACTGAAATTCAAACCTCAGCTTTTTAAAACAGTTTGAAATTCAGAGATGCCAAAACGGTATACTTTTGAAGGGATGATTGTGTTCACATGTGCAGTGCCACTGTAATTACTCCTGCTTTTACATCCTTCATACTTCGACATTCAGGTGTCTTGGTCCAGGTGCCACTGGTGGTGCACTCTGCTGTTGCATCACCGAAAAGTACATATGGAGGCAGACATTTGTATGTCCCTGTGATGCCGTAATCAGTGGTGTTCCCTCTGACCCTCTTGTTGTAAATGATTTGCCCAAACTCTGGGATTGGAGCAAGACCACATGTCACAGCTGCGACAGGAGAGGCACAATGAGTGAATGTATACATATATCATTATATGCAATAAGTGTCTTACCCTATTACTTATAATTGGTGCCTGTACTAGGGTATGTATTATTTTGCAGGGCTTGTTTACTGCTACTTTACAGCATTTTTAATATGTTTGCAGTGACCTAATGTCATGTTAAAGGAATTCTTCAGTTGTGTGTCTGTCTTAAAAGAACAGAGAGAGCAAATAAATATATTTTCTTTTCTGGATTACATACGTATGCATTCTGGTACAGGTGCGCTCCATGTGCCATTGGCTTGACAGACAGAAGTGCTGGATCCAGACAGTATATACCTATGAAGTGCAATATTATTCAAAAAGTTAATGCTCACAATATGCAGTGACATAATGACTCAAAATAGGTTGACTGTATTTGAAGGCAGACACTGGCTCAGTGTTCGATTGTTATTTACTAAACACGCTTTAACTTATATTAGCTACTAGACATAATTGTGTACGTCATTGGAGGTTCTTTATTTGCACACCAAAAATATCACCAGTGTGTTAGCAACAACAAAGTGCTCGATAGATCAAAGAACAAAATTTGGCATCAAATGGCACATCAAAAAGAACAGCCAGTTGTGGATCTACTTTTAGTGTATATTATGGAGTCTTATTAAGCTTGAGTTGTGGTGTATATGCAAAGATATGGCATGGTGTAGTATGTTTGTATGGTGTAGCATGGTGTAGTAGTAAAATTTGACAAGATGTTCTTGCTTTACCCATTGTGACAAGTATAGCTGATCATACTCTGGTACACAGTATCCTCGTAGTACAATTCTCCATTAGACGGTGAATCAGGATAAGGACACTGTTTTGCTGCAAGAGACAATATGTACGTGGTAGTGAGATCATATGTACATGGCAAGTTTTGGTATTCATTTTTTATGAATAATGCAAACACTAAAAGATAAAATAAAGGTGTTGCAGTCTATTCTTTTACAAAACCATAAAATTCAGATCCCACTGTGTAAAGTCTTTCATGATTTTGCCATTTTGCAATTATATAGCATATGTTACAGTATAAGAACAGACATTAAGCATGTCTATTAGTAATATTAGAAAATATTGCAATTAAAATTAGGGTACTTTACAACCATGCTAGATTAAAAAAATTCCTTTTAAAGCACATTTTATTTTTTATTAATATGTTAATATGTTTATTCTAAACATATTAGTAAGCCTAGTAATGATTACAATTGCATTTAAATTATTCTGCAAAAGTGCTATTATTAGGGCTACAATTACCTTTAAAATCTTAAATGTGTCCTAAAAGATTATGAATTTGTGTTGATGTTAAATTTGCCATACAAGACAATCTGTTCCGAGATGTTAATTTCTCACTAGAATAATGGAGACCCACGTATGCACAGAAATCTGGTGGTTGTCCACTGTCCACTGGTGGTGCAAACAATTTTGCGAGGGCCCGAGACAGGGGTGTATCCCTGTTTGCAGGACAGCGCTACTGCCACACCAGGGTTAAAGAAGCTCTGGAGCTCAGCCACATCGATGTTGGCACTCAGCTGAGGTCTGGGACATGCTTTGAGAACAAACAGGTTTATTAAGAATTTTATGTAGACTGTCAAATTAGTTGAGCATATATTCCAACAGATTTACATTATATATTTACATTTAGAAATATCTAACACACCAAGCCTGCTACTCCACTTACAACACTACAATCAAGTAAACATCAGAGTTTTACCTTACGAATGAATTATTCACATGTAATTAATGGAAAAGTACGCTAATTGGAAAATATGCTGTGTGGTAAGTTGTTTTACTAAAAAAAGTCTTCTGACTGTAGAAAAATATTAACTGTCTGTGCTCCACAAATATTGCTAATTTAAAGGGGCAATATTCACTTGAAAGTGATTATTGTATGTTTTTATTGCATATCACTGCCAAATATTGAGTCAATATTCATTACTTCAATATTTGATTTCACATTGATTTCCTTATAACTTTCAATCAAAATATTTCACTTCTGCAACGAACATAACAACTTAAAAAATCTCAAAAAAATTCTGTCCCTGCACTTTAAAAGTAAGTTCTAATTTTTCTTCAGAGCAAAGCTATTGAGATGACCTGATCCTTAAAGCATAAAACAGTGAAATGAATAGATATGTATATATACAGTCAAGCCATATAATGTCAATTAAAAATTAGAAATAATACCCTTGTCAGATGTCACAGTGGTAAAAAACAGAACTGAAAACAGCAGAAGCAAAGTCAGCCCTCGTTCCATCTTTTGTAGAGGTTCAAATATTCTTCTGCTCTGTCCTGTGGCCTCTGGTTCAAATACCGACTCTCTCTGTTGCTGCTGTTTGTATTTCTCTAAAAGTAAATAGATAAGAGCAACATGAAGTAACTGCTTACTGCCTATCTTTGTTTAGTTTTCTGTATTTTGCTCACTATTTGCAGTTACAGGTTGTGATCCTTGTGACTTTTACTGGAAGTCACAAACTCGATGAGTGGACTTTCCCTTGTTACTGCAATGATTGTTGCACAATGCTGCAACCTTTTAATCATCCCAGTGTCACCATTTTGTAGTTGATAAATTACTCTACAGAGCTTAGCACAATGCTTTGGGGCATAGAGCCATTGTAGCAGGGGACAATCTTAAAAATATAGTTAAACTAAGTTGAATTAATATGTTTTAATTGTTACTTATTGACGAAAATTGTGAGGTTTTAACCTTTTTCAGCATCTGAAGTCTGGCATGCCAGAAAAAGTTTGAGAACCATTGGCACAGTGAGTCAGAGACACCTTGAAATATAGGAATGCCTTAAAATTAATCATTGCTAACAGATTTCTGCAAAGTAATCACAGTAACAAATTCCCAACCGTCTATGCCACCATTCCCCATGCTTGATGTCTTATGGAACATTATAAAGAGAACCCCAAAGAAAATCCCTCTTACTGAACTAAAGCTCAAGAGAAATTGAAATCTATATACAAAGAATCAGAATGCTTAAGTAATTATTAATTTCAGATTCTCAGAAATGAGTGGGATGCAAGTTACTGTAAACCAATGCTAGAAACATTGTATGAGCAGTTACAGATTTGATATCAGTGTCCAAACTCAAATAAATTGAAATGAAGTAGCACACTAATTCAAGTTAACCTGCATGATTTTCTTTACAAGGATGTACTAATAGAGCCATACAGCATTTCATCACTGAATATTTTATCAACCCTATTACATGTTCAAGCTTTCAAGTCCATTTACATTCATTTTTATCGCAAGTAGTACTAAAGTGGCATCAGCACGAGTCCCAGCTCCTGTGTGGGTTGTTCACCCCCTGATATTGCATTTGAGTAGTTAAGGTCAAATGGAGAGTCAACTAACCTAAAAAGGTGTGAATTGGCGAAATGAAATCTCCCAGGAAAGGTTGTCAGGTGGACATTGCAAGGTATGTCAGCCTCTCTTATGTTAAAAAGCCTTTTATTAGCCTCAGGCTCTCTGAGTTATATTGTTGTATAGCCCTCATCTGGTAAGGAAGTTTAAACGTTTGAATGGGCCAATTATCACAAGTTTAGCATATTTGAAATTTGAAAGTTATTGACACACATAGCTTAAATTTTCATATTTTATAGCAAAGTGTGGATTGTATATGGCTACAGTATGTACAGTGTGTGTGTTCCATATGTAGTGTATGTTTTGGAAAGAGTTCATAAAAGGCACTCGAATGTTAATGAATGCACACTTTCATGATTGAGCACTGATATTTTATTATAAGTTGAATATAAGAAAATAGGCAATGACCATTAAAGATGATGGCTTCTATCTTAGTATGATTGTAACATTTCCTGGATGTGCAGTTGGGGAAGCAGCACACATTGTGATTTCTGATGGAAGAGTTTTTGGCCTCAAGTTGTATTCCACCCTGCCTGGTTCTAAAAAAAAGGGAGAAAAAGAGAGAAGCAAATAACTGTAAGTTTTTTTATATTTTCATTTGACTGCATGGGCTTTCTAAAAACATCTGGAAGCCATATGACAGGAGTATTATATAACTTTGTTTTCTGTGGAAAAAATGTAATGGGTGGCTACCAGTAAAAGCATGCAGATCCTATTGGTTTACTCATTTATCACCAGTCCAGTTAACATAAAATATCCAATATTATGAACAGCCTATAAGTAACAAAGGCCCCAAGAAAATTAAATCGCTTCTCTGATCGATTGTTTTTTAATCTTTGGGAACTGTACACTGCCACAGCCACAGCTGCTTGAAAGACATTTAGCAAGTTCACAAGAACTCACCCTCAAAGCATTCTGGGATGGGCAAATTTCCATCATTACAGGTGCTGGCCACAGGGTAGCCACACCTGTCAGTTTTATTCAGACAATAGAAGGCAACATGTTCTCTATGGAGGACTCTGTTTGGTTTGAAGTCTCCAATCCAAGTCTTCTTGCCATTATAGAAGATACGGCCTCTTTTGATGCCAACTGTGCAGGGAGCTGGGTGAAGAAACAGAGCAGTTAATGCACTTTCACCGGACATTACAAATCCAGTCTGTGGGTTATAAAACCAATTAGAATTTCCACTCTACCTTTGCATAAAAACAGTGCTAAATGATGAGATACCAGCTTATTTCTTTTTAGAGTGAAGGACTGGAGAATCATATTGTAATGAACAGAAACAATCTAAACATATCAGACACATTTTCTGTAGTTTAAGATGACTCTAGAAATTAGACCTGAAGAAAGATCCTTTTTTCCTATGACTCACCCCGGCAGACCGGCTTTGATGACCAGTTTCCTGTGTTTTGGCACTGTATTTCATCCCGACCTTCCAGAATATAGTGCTCATTGCAGGCATACCTAACCTTCTCCTTGTAGCCATGTTGTCTCATCACAGCAAAGGTGATAAAGCCATTTAGTATGTTTGTTGGAGTTGGGCAGCTCACGTCTAGAATAAGGTTTTGAATAGGAATTAAAAAGTTAACAACAATTTCATTAAGAAACCGTTTTAAGAAAAAATTGTAAGCAACATTTAGAACAACCAAATCCTCAAGTGTTTTGTAAGGATGCAAAATAAAAGTACATGTCTGCATACCTCGACACACTGGTGGTTCAGTTACACCTCCATCAGCCGTGCAGAACCCTCTCTCATAACTTGGTGCTTTAGGGGGATTACACTCATATGTCCACATTTGGCCATACTTAGTCGTGATTCCAGTAACTGGTTTATCGTGGATAATTCTACCATCTTTTGGTGGCTTGGGCAGAGGACAGTTCACAGCTTTAAGGAGAAAAAAAGGTCAGACTAGAGTTACACTGACATCAGCTCTGAATTCTTCATGTATCTGTTAGCTTTGAGAAGTTCGGTATTTAGCAAAATGCACATTAGGCTGATACTTTACACAAGTCAGACATAATGTAGCAAGTGAATGCTGTAAAAAATAACTTCCACACTGACATATAGAAGCATAAATATGTAAACAATAGAAAATCAGCTTTCTAACTTAATCAGCACCTTTCAATATGATTTTTTTCAGTGTACAACGTGCAGTGACTGTTCTGTTTGCTCTCCATTAAACATCAATGATTTTATTTTTGACTATGTACATTTTCCTGCATTACCTTTGCAGACAGGTGGTGGATGGCTCCAGGTGCCATCATGTAAACATCTGCTTTCATTGGTTCCTATTAAGACATACCTGATGACAAAAGGTTCTGAAATATATTAACTGCAAACACAACTCTGTTTTAAGGGTTTAATTCTAGTATTCACTCTTACCCATCATCACATGTGTAGTTAAGCACACTCTTGAATGGCGCTTCTATCCTCCCCTTTGCAAATGGCTGCAGAGGTCTTGGGATCTGGCACATCTTAGCTATAAAAAATGTCACAGTATGAACAGTACTGAATCTACGTCTCTGGTTACAGAATATTATTAGTAGGATAACCAGCAGGATATTAAGACAGTTATTGCTGACTGTTCTTTTAAAAACCATATAGCACAGTAGGCTCCACAGCCTAAAACCATATTTTTTACTCACGGGAACATGCAAGGTTTGATTGTGTCCATTCTCCTGTGGCAGTGCAAGTTATTCTGGGTGATGGTGTTCTTGAAGGCAAGTACCCCTGTTCACATGTGAGAGTCACCTCTTCTCCAACCTCATACACACGTCTTAGGGTTGAATAATCAATCCCATCAGTGACTGGAGGTCTGCCACATACTGGTTAAAGATCAGACATGGAAATGGACACATTTTGCAATTAAAATTTAAAATGTTATTTAAAAAATGTACATAACTGCAATAAAACTCTGTAATCTATTATTCAGATAAGAAGGCTTTCAACTGTAAAAACTGCACACAATAAACACACACGCATAAAATACAAAAATGCAACCAAATCAGGAGCAGGACAGTGACTAACACAAACAGGAATTCTTACCTTTCACAGATGTTACAGTTGTGAATAAAACTACTTGGCTGAGGATCAACAAAGCCAAAGCTGGAGACATCTTCCTGGGTTTGAAGACTCTCAGTGTTCCTGCATCTGCGTAGGGATGAGGATCAGGAGGGCTGCTGAGTAACAAGCCAGTGATAGCTTGCTCCAATCAGATGCTAGAGTAAGCACCCATTGATTGAGCACAAAGGTCAAAACTGTTGTGTATTTACCTAGAGTTGATTGATAACCTTGATTTGATACAAGAGCAATCAGCAGACGCACAGAGTGACATGAACTCACAAAGTATGGAAGAGAGAGACTTAAAACCACTGTGCAAACAAACACAGAATTTTGATGAATAATTCTTAAACCATCTTATTAGCAATATTCAGTGTCTTTTTATTCTACTGAAACAGAGAGCAAAACATTACAATAATAATGCCAAACAACAAAGGATCTGCGTGCATATTTGTTGTATTTTGGATTAACTGAAAGTTGCTTTTTAGATCAATAAATTTAGAAAATAATGAGTTCTATCAGCATACAAAAGGAGATTACTTCTAAAAAAAAATGGAAACTCTTGACCTGCAGGACCATAATCAGTGAAATTATGCAAAACCTAAGTGGGTCAAAGGATTTGTTCATTACCAGTAATGTGATGTGTCCTTCATGGACAAATTGAAGTATTCAAATAGGCTGCACTGATCTATCGTGCATCATATAACTCAGGAGTTCTCAAACTTTTTGGAGTCAGGGACTTCTTAAAAAATTGGAAATTTTCCAGGGAATCCTTGTAATCCTATTACCACTTAAACATATACTTACTACTGTACCATTCACACTCTTAGACGCCTTTGGAACTATTTTTATTTAAAAACTTTTTAACCTGAATACTTCAGACAAATGTGACCTGATCTGTCACAATTGTGGACAATATGCTTTTATTGCTGTGGGTCACCGATCTCTAGGATCCCTGAGTCACAGTTTGAAAGCCACTGGTATGACTGACACCAAAATGACTTGATCTTTTTTCTTTTCCTCTTTTTGCTTTTAAGTGATTGTGTTGTGCACAATGTCACATGATTTTAAAGAACAGTAGATCTGGTAACCTAATTTAATTTATCATTAGAAGAATAGAGATAGCAATGCTGCACTGCAGGTCAATGAACCATACAGGAATTGGTAAACTCAGAGAAGTCTGACAAATAGCAAGCAAGTCAAAACAGTTTGCGAATCCACACAGCTGTGACCAAACGTTTCATATGGGAACAAATAACCCAGCTGAAGTAAACAGCAGTAGTAATGTCTGCAAGACAGGAATCCAGTTTTACTAATAACTCCAGTAAAAGAACTTGAATAAAATCTTAAGCACATCATTAGAGATAAACACAGAGAGCTTACATGAGAAACTATGCTTTGTTAATCAAGTGAGAAATTGGTCTACTGGTGCTCAATAAATTCTGCCTTTTACAAATGCAAAGAAAGCTTTTGCACATTCTGGACTTTGGAAGAAAGGCACAGCTAAAGAGAAATGGACCCATTTCCTGCACAATGATTGTACTGTATTTTGATTCCAAACAACATGAAATTAACTGATGCAAAATGTAAGCCATATAAGTTCACTTGCAGTGCTGACACAGTGTGTGATCACCAGTACTGAAACTTGACTGATATTATTTTAGTAGCATTATCTCATTGTCCTCAGGACCTCAGTACTTTCCCATACTAACAGAAGCCATAGAAAGCAGAAATCTGACTAACCACATTCCTAACCCATTTATGACATATATGTAATGTGGTGCATTCATCTAACAGATTCTATTTATGTGTTGATAAAAATTAATAATCGTGGTTATGCTGTGTCCAAACAGGGCACAAACAATACTTACGAAGACAGTTACTTTATTACACCATCATATTGCATAATTATCATCTAATTTCTATTGACTTGGCAAAAAAGACGAATATGCAGATTATCAAACACAGGCGGAAGCAGTGGATCTATCTATATGTGAACCACCGTGCGCAAAAACGCAATTTTCTACAGTGAAAATGTGTATTGCGCTATTTTCTCCACGCGGTGACGCCCCATCCCAAATTCCTGCTGTGGGATCAGGGGCCTCTTCCCTCCCACAGCAGATCCTGATGGGTGACATCAGCCCGAGAGAAAAGGAGGAAGAAGAGCGGAGCAGCGTCAAAATCCACAAAGAAACGCAAGACAACGACCAGGAAGTTTATCTTCAAAATAAAAACAACACGTTAATCGAGGAAAACGATCCAATTGCTGAATTGTTGATAGCTCTACAGGGTTGAGGCCATATTAATATATAATTTTCGCTGGGCATTATAAACTCAAAGCCAGCCTCTGTTTTACCCCTGTTACAGTTTGAGCTCTTTATTTACTGCCTAACTAACCAATCACTATAAACAGTTGTTTCATTGATTTATTTTTTATTCATACTTATAATCTAAATTTTCTAAGGAGCTAAGAAGATGTGGTTAATGGATGTAATGTTTAACAGAGTGGAAATGCAAAGTGGTTTCATGGGCTCTTTTTCATGATTTGAAAGGTTGCTGTGTGTTGCTTTCATGTACTGTTTGACAAAAATGGGCACTGTGAACCTCTTTCTGCGACTAAGATTAAAGGCTGCAGACAGAGAGATACAAAGGACCCTGAAGAACAGTTGAATTATATTGCATTATAAAAAAGAGGTGTTTTTCCAATAGTTTACCTCCACTGGACACCGGAAATACTCTTAAATAAATATTCAGCATACACTAAACATTATCATCTTCATTGAGGCTGGATTTGTTGCTTGATTATTTTATCTGCTGTGTGTGTAGGTGAAAACATTTTGTACTTATTGCAAGTATAGCTTCAAATCATAATAAAAGCATAGTATAACTGTAGGCTGATGATTGGTCACTGGAGCTGTCACAATTTTTTATTTAATGCATGTTGTGTTTTTTGTTTTTTTGCTTTTTTTGTGGCAAATTATACTCAAAATAAAAGTGCATGGTGGTGGCGAAACAGTCTGTAATCACAACTGCACAAAAGCATACACAAACAACAATTACACAGTTATTTACAATAGTAAATGTTTGCATTAGACACAATACTGATATTTTCAAATATCATAGTTATTGCCAGCGTGCAGTTATTACGAGCCTACTTATGTTTAAAGGGAAGAACAAAATTATAGCTCTTTTCAATAAAAGCTCCGCATGCAGTCTGCACAGCTGCAGGCGGAGACTAAATAATTCATAAAAAGGCTTGACAGCATTATTGACTGTTCTTCTTCAGATGAACAAATAAACACTTTTTGTGATTTTGTTCAGTTAACCTGTTTATTTAACCATTCAGCAGCAATGAAATGTTCGATTTAAATAGGACATGATACGGATGAAATGTTTTCCTACTAGGAAATGCAAATGCACCGTTGAATGCAAATCAAAGCCTCAGTAGTCCACTCCTAAGATCTAACTCTAAAGGCTGCATGTACAATTATATTAACTTGGATTTTCTGCAATTAAAAGAGAGCGAGAGAGAGAGAGAGAGAAAAACTTTTATTTTGAAGGTTGGGGCCGGATGCAACCCTTTTCAATGTGGGCAACCTGACAGCGTGCACCTCTGTCAGTGGAGCAGCCCAGTGGTGTCGACAGGCAGGGAAAGCCCTCAGACAGTAAGTACAGTGTCTCCAGTGAAGACCGCCTCTCCGCACTCTTCCTCCGCGACACTGAGGGCTGCGCGTCTGAACGGACTGAAAAACAACTCAAGATAACAACACAAAGCTGTTGCATTGAATATTTTGTTTTTAGGGGGACATGGCTGATGTAAGTTTGATCGAGTCGTCCTCCGGGGACGTAGCAAATAGGTTTGCTCGGAAAGGTGCTTTGAGGCAAAAAAACGTCCACGAGGTCAAGAACCATAAATTCATAGCCAGGTTCTTCAAGCAACCGACTTTCTGCAGCCACTGCACGGACTTCATCTGGTAAGCCTTCCGTCACCCACCTCCACCCCCTGCCTGACTGCAGCCTGTTGCATATTGGATAACTTCAGTCGAGAGCCTACACCGCTCGATGATGTAACACAACTGCAGGCTAACTTTTCCCTTCATAATCCTGCGATCCCTGCACTTCCTAAAGACTTTCTTACTAGGAAAGAGTCAGCACAGGAGTACTAACGTCGTCGTAATCCTCCTTAGTAGCTCCATGAGATCCCAATCTGATGTGTTTTTGTCAGATCTCTCCCTTTTTTTTTCTTTTTTTTTTTGGTCTACTAATGCTGCATTTATATAGTAATCTGTTAACCTTCCAACTAGGACAATTTTCAGTAAGAAACACTGTAATTAAAGCAATCATTTTTATCTTTGTGGTCTGAATAAATCTCTGAGGACCGCGTCAAAGCTGCAGCACATTCCTGCAAGACAGAAACAACTAAGTGAAAACTGTGCCAAAAGCTTCCGTGGTGAACCCATTGCTGCTATACAGCCAAGACTGGACCTGTTTAAAGTATTCTGATGAGTAATAGGTCCCCCTTCTTGGCACCGAGTTGGGCTTGTTCAAATTTTCGATTTTAAGCTGCCGGTTTTAACTTGGAAACAGCTCAAGCGCTGGTTCTGGCATCGTTTTGGTTCTGCAATTAACTGCCAGAGTGAGTCAATATCGAAAAGCACTTTATCTACTCTACATAGACTAATTTCAACATATGCACATCCTATTTAGTTGAAATGCACTCGCTTGAAGTGGGCAGTAACATGCAGAGGCACAGATTGTTGTCCCTATGTTGCATGTTTTTTGTTTTTTTTTTCATTTGTGGCTCATGAGGAGAAATGCATTTGGGGAACGTGATAAAACATAAGTTTCCAAATGTTGTAAATATCTATATACATCTATATACAGTAGGTGATTCCAGTCTGTGCAGTGGGCTTTAATTGCAGTATGTGAATGTTCAAAAAAGTGTTAATTTTCACATTTAAGCTGTATCTCAAATGCAAGAGGAGGAAACTTGCAAACAGCTTTGCAGAGTTAAACCAACATGCACACTCCTTCTCTGTTGTAAGTGGGCGTGTCTTCCAAGGGCCTTTATTGCTAGTGGCTTTATAGCACTGACAGCTTTACACAATGATCTATGTTCAACCAAGCTGCCACTCCTTAGTGCAAAGCACAAGCTCAGTATAATCATGAATGTTAAGGCAAACAACTTGTTGCTTTTCTTTATAAGGACAAAGCTTCCTCATGAAGGTTTTGATGTTGATGTTGATGAGGATTTCTGTAATGACATTGTGATTAAACACTGATCAAGTCAGCAGTAGAACATACTCTGTATGGCCACAAAGGATCTGCACACCCAACCATTACACCAGTGTGATTGTAGACAACTACGATTTCAGCCACAAGAGCATCAGTTCAGTTGCAGTTGGGATTTCAGTTTGTTTGAAAAGTGCTGGATTGGGTTAAGGTCAGGGTTCCTCAAGGTCAGTCAAGCTTCTCCACACCTTAGTCAGAAAAATACTTCTTATGAGGATGATGGCAGTGAATGCTTTCACCAAAACATGAAAGACCAAGAACTCTGTAGTTCTCTTCTTTAACAGTGATGTATAATATGAAACACGTGGTCCCTGGATTGAATGAACGCTTGCACGTGTGCATGCATGTACACGTGAATGAATGGGTTTATTGTGCACATGTGTTTAAAAGAGTGTGCGTGAACAACTATTCAGTTTGTCCTTCTTTCTTTTCACAGGGGGTTTGGAAAACAAGGATTCCAGTGCCAAGGTAAAACAAAACTCACTGATATGTGAGGCCTTCAGTTAAAAACGTGTGTGTGTGTGTGTGTGTGTGTACAGTATTTAACTATTTTCTCATTTTTTTAAATGCTGTTCTTTGTTTGACAAGTCTGCATATAGAATTTACTTTGGTGCTGTTACTCGAATCATCACATTTAAGGTTGATACATTTTTGTCACTTTTTCATGCATTTTGACACACTAGCCTCCATTTCATTCGTACAACTACGAGAGAAAATGACACGTGAATGCCTGTGAATGCCATTTCTGCTGTTTTATGGCACGTATGTGGACATCATCGATCGCTATATTTTAGAGTAAAGCAAGTATTTGGAAGCTTCAGATAAAAGCAGCGCTTTGCTGTTTGATAGCCATGCTTTTGATATCTGTGGCACTAACCTGGTGTATCCATGGTGTTCAATTAAACTTAACGTTTTGATAATCAAAGTAATAATTGTAGTTTGATGTGACATTTAATGATTTTTTATCAGGATAAATTAAACTTCACCCTTGTAAAAACAGGCTTTTTGGAAGTAGTGGAACTAGAGTAAATGAAGTGTGCTGAGCATTAAATGTGTTATCTTAAAATAGAATCCAAAGAATGACAGGTAAGGCAGTTTTAGAAGACAGAAAGTAAAAGAGAGGGGAGGGATAGGGAAGAGATACAAAGTGGACAAATGTGGACAGTTTTCTTGGCTTGCACCAGCCCTCAGATCACCAGCATCACTAAAGATGGCTTTCCTATTAACCACCATTTTGAGCTTCAGCAAGCATGTAGTCTCTGAATTCCTCATCTAATGTGGAAAATCTGTGGACTTGCCAAAGCATTAGTCTGGTTATCATTGCCCAGGTAGCAGAGCAGATGATGTCCAACAACTGACACGCAGGCTCTGCATGCATGTAGAGAAATTAACAAAAAAAATAATCCTTGTAGGTCAGACTCAGTTTTTTTTTTACATTCAAGCTTGAGGTTCAGGCCACCTCGCAGCAGTGAGAGGGACGGGGCAGTGGGCCTTCCTTGCTCTTCCACTGACAGATCACTAAGCAGAGTGTGTACATCTCTGCAGCCTTCTCCCTCCCTGATTAGACAAAATGCTGAGGAAGGGCTTCCATTATAGTCCTGCCATGAGCTTTCATGTTTTAATGGCATTCTATGTGCTGAACTCCCCCCACTGCCACAGAGAGAGTGGTGTTGGAGGAGAAAATAGCCTCATTCCTGAAGAAGGGAGTAATAATGTCAGTCATCTAGTCTGAGGCTCAGAAGGGCTTCTTCTCCAGTTTTTGTTGCTTTGAAACAATTGTATAGCCTTAACATTCAAGAAAGGATGGTTCACATTAAAGAGAGGTTTCAGACTAGATATAGGTAGATGTCATTTTTGTTCAACATCACCACATTCAATTAAAAATTCTTCAGAAAAAGAAAATATCACATCACATGTTGTTTTTTATATTGCACAGGGCTAATTTATAATCAGCATTTGGATTTTGTCAGTGTTACATTTTTGATGTATTTGCATGGTTGCAGTTTTTGTCTTTGCAGCCTTTGTTATTGCATTGCTCAATTACTGCATCAAAACCACCAACTATACATGAACTAACTGCAGGATGTGCGTCGTTCACGAAGACAGAAGACTCTCTTTCAATTGGAAACTTAAAGATAAACACTTTGTCACACAGTGTTTAATCTCAATGATTCATAGACTACTCCCTTGAGAGTGTCAGGGAGAATGAGACATGCAGGGGTTTTAAGTGAATCATTGCTCATCTTACTTATAAATGTAGATGGTTCATAGTGTCTTTAAGGGCACACGGTGTGTCTGGTTAATGTTTATGCATAGGAACATGCATATTAGCCCATGTCTACATGGAAATCCATGTTTGACCTATGGGCATGACTGCCAACAACCTCACACCCACTCTTCTATGTGATCGCCTCTCACACAAGTGAGATGTTGCCTGTTCTCAAGCCTTGCTCCTACTTGAAAACAGGCTCGGTAATGAGTCGCTCTAAGGTGTCAGAGTGTTGATAGCCTAACATGTTTTTGCATAACCTGACATTATCGTCAGCATGTCCACGAGCCCCCTCCTCTGCTTTCACAGCAAGTTGCCATTTTCCTCCTGCCTCATTGTTACTGTCACAGTTTCTGATACAGGCGATGATAAACTCAGGGGTGGAAGGCCATTATGTACACTTACGAAACACCAACACAAATGGTGTGCTGCAGCTTTCTCTTCTTCGCTCAACACTGGCTGCACCTTTATTATTCCATCATAAATCCAAGTGTGGACCTTTTAAATAAATAATGATACTGCCTCATCAAGCTGGAGGTGATTGGTTACACCGCAGCCATTCAAAGAGAGAAAGGTCCCTACTTTCTAACATCTGCTTAGCTATCAAATATTAAACTTAAGCTTCTATAAAATGGGGGTCAAGTCCTCCAGCAGAGGCAGCGAGCCTCTCAGTGACTACTTGAAAATGACAAAGTGATGAACTGGAGAGTGGCATTTCTATAACAAGAGTGACATTTAATTTTCAACCAAGTAAATGTCCTTTTTCTAACAATAGGCTGGGCTTCACTGTATTACATCATTGAGTGTAGTTTATGTGTTGTAAGCTTGAGTTTGGTCACTCAAGATTGCACATCATATATTTAAGCTCAGTTAATGTGTTTATTTTTGCATGGATTCTTTTTTTTTTTTTTTTTTAGAACATTTTAGGATTAAAAAGATACAGAGTATGTAACAGTTTGGTCAGTTGGGATGTCTGAATTCATTGGTGTCTCTGAACTAAACACTGACAAATGTAATCTGAGCCAAAGCGATAGGTACATAAATCAATTTGATTACTGCAAAAGCCTTTTGAAATATTGATTAAGCTATTGATTGGACAAGAAAAACTGCCTGAATATGTCAGCTTTGGCTTCGGAAAATTCCAATGGGCACCTTTTACCTTTTTATTGACAGAATTATTAGCCCAGAAAATAACTGGCAGATTAACTATTAACACACACTCACTGGACACTTTGTAAGGTATACCGGTTCGGTTCATTCTTAAGGCAAATATTTAATCAGCCAATCACATGGCAGCAACTCAGTGCATTTAGTCATGTAGACATGGTCAAGATGATCTGCTAAAGTTCAAACTGAGCATCAGAATGGGGGAAAAAAAGGTGATTGAAGTGACTTTGAATGTTTCATGGTTGTTGGTGCCAGACAAGCTTGTCTGAATATTTCAGAAACTGCTGATCTACTGGGTTTTTCCCAGACAACCATCTCTAGGGTTTACAGAGAATCGTCTGAATAAGAGAAAATATCCAGTGAGCGGCAGTTCTCTGGTGCAGATTTCTTGTTGTTGCCAGAGGAAAATGCCCCTGACTGCTGACAGGACGGCAACACACATAACACAACTCACATAATCACTCCTTGCAACCAAGATATGCAGAAGAGCATCTCTGAACGTACAACACGTTGAACCTTGAAGCAAATGGGCTACAGCAGCAGCAGATCACACCAGGTGCCACTCCTGTCAGCTAAGAACAGGAAACTGTGGATACAATTCACACAGGGTCACCAAAATTAGACAATAGAAGATTGGAAAAACGTTGCCTGGTCTGATGAGTCTCAATTTCTGCTGCAAAATTCAGATGGAAAGGTCAGAATTTGGCATAAACAACATGAAATCATGGATCCATCCTGCCTTGTATCAGTGGTTCAAGCTGGTGGTGGTGTAATGGTCTAGGGGATATTTTCTTAGCACCTTTTTGGGCCCATTAGTACCAGTTGAGCATCATTCAAATGCCACAGCCTGCCTGAGTATTGTTGCTCACCATGTCCATCCCTTTATCACCACAGTGTACCCATCTTCTGATAGCTGCTTCCAGCAGGATAATGCACCATGTCACAAAGCTCAAATCATCTCAGACTCGTTTTTTTTTAACATAAAAAACAGTCCTCCATAGTCATCAGTCAGTACAGCAAAGCACCCTTGGCATGTGGTAGGTTCGCATCATGGATGTGCAGCTGACAAATCTGCAGAAACTATGTGATGTTATCATGTCAATATGGACCAAAAGATCCAACCCAGTACTACAGTAGCAGGGTATACCTAATAAACTGTCCAGTGAGTGTATGTCTGTTGCATCTTAGTAACGATGCTGCATGTTAAACTTTAGCATGTAATAGTAATACTTAAGGGATGCTGTTAACTTGTTTGACTTGTAATTCATACAAAACAACACCGTTTATCCTGAACATGAATGTCTGTTGGCACATGTGCCAAAAAAATTTGAAATCCCTCAATATGACACTCGAAATAAAATACTACAACAAAGTTAATGTTGTGGAAACAAACAAGCCTATCAGTAACCACCTTTCTAGATGCTATCTGCATTGTGAACAATCTGTCTGTCGTCTTCTGGCTACTTTTCCTGCAGAGTCTTATTTCAAGCTCCTGGCCTGCTGCCGTTGTGCAGCAGGGTATTCCAAATCACCATTTAGATGATGCTGTAATGCAGTCAGGCGATTTGTACTCATGTCAGTCAGCTGATTTACTGTTCAGACCTTGTTAACCTTACACTGTCTCTGGAAATCTTGGAACTTGAGATTTTTTGGATGCATAAGGTTTTATTATTTTTACCTCTTGATTTGCCAAGGTTTAATCTGATGGTTTAATCCTGTTCTGCTTCACATTCAGATAAACATAGTTATAGTGAGTATTAGGTATTATATGTAGGTAAGTATTTAGGGAACAAGTGCTTTCTTCAAGGGCACCTGTGTGACACTTAATGATAGGAGTTTTAGTTCAGCATCCATACTGTGCCATTCCAAAATTTCTACCTCAAGTGGACTTTTCAAGGAGGGTGTAGATGGTATTATAAGGCCATTGCTCCCTGCCAGTGTAAGCCGAAACACCAAGCCATTACAGTCCCACAGTATTGATCCTATTTTAGATTTTATTAATAACAAGCTTTTGAGTCCATCTAACTCTGCTAATGCTTGCTTTTGTCTTCTTTGACAGATATGAAGCAGGAAATCCTTAGTCAGATCTCAAAAATATGCTCAAAAATTGATGTTCTTGCTGGTCTTGTAAAATGGCAGCAAATGCAAAATCAGTTGAATAATACCCATAAACCTCCTCTTTTTACTGACTGTAATTTAAACGGGCCTGTTAGAAGCTACATCTGAACAAAAACTAAAATGTCAGTAGAGTAGAAGACAGAATAAAAAATAAAGATGAACTGAAAACCAGGAGGTCTTCTTGTTATTCAGAAAGGGTATTCCTGTGATGTAGTGATTGCTGTCTTCTTTTCATCTCCATACACTGGTCGTAATGCAGATAATTTCTGGAGTGCTGAGGCAGTTGATGGATATGTTCTCACATAATGGTTTCTTGACGATGACGTATGTGGTTGGCTTTTTTATACGCAATTCAATTTCAAACTTTGCTCGGTATTCAATTCAATTTTCTGTTCAATTTTATTTATATAGAAAATCACAACAACAGTTGCCTCAAGTTGCTTTATATTGTAAGGACCCTACAATAATACAAATTGGGGTGAGGGGAGGAAGACAGGACAAAAGACACACTGTAGAGGAGAGCCAGAGATTAATAATAACTCATGATTAAATGCAGAGTGGTGTATAAACACATGGGTATTGCACTATGGGAAGCACCCTGTGGCGTGTTGATGTGTTAGATCAAACTTTGATAATTAAAGAAAAATCATAATGATTTCTGAAACTGTGTTGATGCACAGTGACTTTGTTAGTCATGTGCTGCTCACTGTTTATTTAGAATATCCTTGTCCACATCCGCCACAGTGTCATCCTAATAAGGTGTTGACAGTCCATGGAAAGGTAAACTCCTCGATTGTCCATTTCTCCTTTTCGTGGTGCCCGGTGCGTGTATTCTTCTCTTATTTCTTGCTGTTGTTATCTTTGCAGTTCAGCTGCTCAAACAGCACAATTCTTAGTGTTTTTCTGCTCCAGTTGAATGCTACATCATTTAATACTAAGGATTCAGCACCAGTGTTAGTGTCAGTATTAAAATGAAAAGGCAGATTGTGTGCAGACAACTTATTTAAACCCTTCCCTTAGATTCATTATATATTGCTGGGTAGCCAACACTTGGAATTATATATTGCAAGTGTTGGCTAATGATGGCAAATTGTCCAACATGGACGTGAAAGCACAAGCGTTAAGAGCAGGAAGCCAGCATTTAAGGGCGCCATTTCTGTTGAGTGGCAGATTAGTGCTTTGTAGAGAGAGCAATGTATTGGCTCGTGCTTTTACTTCTCCAGGGGGGCCTGTAATAAACTCCTTCTTTTCATGAATGGCATGTGAGTTTATTACAATCTTAACCTCAGGTGGTCTGAACACTAATGCATGCCTAGGTGAGTAATGCTTTTACAGTTAAATGATTTTAAAAACAAGGCATGTTTGCAGTATAATAGTGAAGCCAGCGGCACAAGATATTACAAAATAATATAATCTCTAAAATCCACACCAGTATCATTTATTTAATATGTAGATGTAAAACAGCTTATTTTTGCAAGCACTGTGCTTAGCTTGGTCTCTTAAATGCAATGCAATTATAATAAT
>VUQS01028187.1:0-18748 GCA_015108495.1 Heterochromis multidens | reverse complement strand
CAATTATAATAATTTAGTCTTGTAAAAGCAATGAGTAGAAATTACCAAGGGTTTAAAATCCTCACTGAGTGTCCCTTGAAGTACTAATCCATGGACATTCTGGTAAGTGCCTCTTCAGATTGTGGGCATGTAAAAAATTAATAATTTTAATGACAAAATTAGTAGGTATTGCAGTTTTTTCCTCCAGTTTTCCTTAAGCACTTTTCTTGATTCTTTAAAAAAAAACTTAAACAAATATGGAGAAAGAAAGAAAGAAAAACACAGAGCACTGGCATTATTTTTTCATTCTAGCCATTAAAGCCTTGAACATCAATTTGATTTCATCATTTGGTCCTTGAAAATAATGACGTGAAAGGAAAAGGCTTATGACAGAGCCATACCCTTGTGGTGCTGGGATTCTTATATGGCATCAGTTTCAGTCAGGGCTTTGGAAACACAGACCACTCTGCAACATCTGTTGCTTTATCTCTGCTGTCATAGTGGTCGTGCCTTTGTTTGCACCTTCATCTCTCTTCTTTTTTTCCTCTCCTCTAAAGCAGCGGTATACTTAGAACAAAGAGGCAGATCCATTGCTAACAGCTTTGATGAATTATCTGTAGCAAAACACTGACAGTTTTCTTTGTTTCTTTCTCTTCGTCTCTGTCTTTCTACCTGTTTCATTATTTCTCTGTTTGCCCTCTCTCACAAAGCTGCCCTATATTTTGCCCTGTGCCCTGATCACAAGTCGCGGGTTTACTCCTTTAAGGACTCTGCCTTTCTTTATTTCTCTCAGCGCAAACACACTATCACATATCCAATCCGTTTATCTCCTGCTGATAAACAGGGGAAATATTCAGTTTCTGGTTTCTGAAGGGTGTTCTTTTGATACACTGCACGTTTGTGCTCTCAGGAATAGGATGTTCTAACTGCAACCTTGATACTATTTTGGCCCAGAGTTAGAGATAAAGAAAGATACAAGATTCAGAGATCACTTGAGCAGAGCAGAGCAGAGCAGAGAAGAGGCAGCGTGGCATATGTGTGTGTGCATCTGTCTATGAGACACAGAGAGAAAGGGCAGAGTTCAGTTTAGGCTATATTTAGAGTTGTTCCTTGGTCCCCTGAAGATATACACTGCTATGCAAAGCATTGGATCTGTTTATAGGATCCTTGTTTGGTCTTTTTAGATGGCTACTGTTGGGATTACATAAGGGCTTTATCTAGGGACACACACATGTTATGCAGATGTTATCAACTTAATGATTTGACTGAGGATTTTGTTCAAACTCTGGTCATTGTGGCAGTGTTTTTTTTTTTTTTTTTTTTTTTTTTTTTTTTTTTTTTTTTTTTTTTTTTTTTATTTTTTTTAATTTAAATTAATTTTTTTTTTTTTTTTTTTTTTTTTTTTTTTACCCATTTACCTCAAAACATCAGAGACCACAAAAAAGACATTTTAAGTTTAATTTTAATAAATTTTTAATTGTCTAAAATTTAGTTTCTGGATGTTTGCTCAAACAAAATCAACTGCAAGTGCAAATTTTCTGCCATTATAGGAGATTTACTATTTTGAATAGTTTAAAGTTGTTAATTATTTCTCGTTGTTACAGAATTCGCACACAGTATATGCTATAAGACCGAGGCACACTCGTCGATCATTGATGGTTAAAAATATCTAGAAAGGGGAAAGGCAGTGCAGTAAATTGATAAGCGTCAACAAGTGAAAGACTACATCTAATAAACCTTTAATGAATGCAGCGCATCCAGTAACTTAATTATTTCAATATCAAAGACATGAATTATATTAAATATATTTATATTATTTTGTTCAGTGTTATATTAATCAAAAATATGCGATATGCCAAAGTAAATAACAGCATTCTGTTAAAAATGTCAGATCTCAAATATACAGTATGTGCTGCAGATTTGTCTTTTGATCAGAGCTACTTGAAAATAGTCAACATGTATCTCAATAAAACAAGAGCAATATCAACCGTAGACTGTATTGAAAAGATGGACAGCCACCGTGGCATCCCGCTGATTTTGGATTATGCATTTTGACTGCAGCTTAACTGCATGTTAGTTTTTTGGAGCTATGTTTGGATGAAAGCTTGGAGTACTACGCTATCAGCTCCCTTGACAGAGTAATAAAACATAAATTCACTCACCAAAACAAAGCACAAGCTTCTTAGATGGACTTTGCCACACAGCAAACCATATTATTTGTCATGCCATTAAAATGCTCCAACAACAGCAGCAAACATGGCACAGAGGTCAACCTTTGGCACTTGGCAGAGGTGAAGCCTAGTAGGCACCAATGGGTTACAGCTGCCTGCCAATCAAAGAGGCCACATTTCTAAATGTACCCAAATTCTTGAGTTATAACAAAATCAAGCCTTCTGTAGAGTTCTTGTGAAGGGGAAAACAATCCATGGAGGCCAACGCCATTTAATACCATGTTGTAAACATGCTTTTTAATGCTGTAAGGTTGGGCATGTTAACATGGGAATCTATGAGGACCATCGTCAAGTGAGCATCTGCAGTTTTTTTGTACCTCCTTGTTGGGTTCATTTTTCAGCAGTTGCCACTTGGTATCAACCAGTAAAATCACTTCACCAATACTGATCAGGAGGTTTTCCTTCTTACAGGTCTAGAGGTCCACCCTAAGGAACATTACCTGTACAATTTACCCTGGTTCCTGTTAAGGGATGCAGGGTGAGATACTTCTTTGACAGTTGCCATGATAACAAACTCCAGTAATTACCCAGGAGGAGTCCTGCTCTCCTCATGTGTAAAAGGCTGAAAACATTTTGCTCTTTTGTAAGATCAACGTTAATGTGAAAGTGATTTAAGTTGTCTACTCTGTTGCTCCATCTGAGTTTACACTGGAGGCATTGAGGTACCGTATCAAGTTGTCGGTTACCCACATTTTGGGAGAATGTCAGCACACATAATCACTCATGTCAAATGTAAGACAGTAAACTGCTGGGCTGATTAAAATAGGAGAGTATCTGTGCCAGTGGCTTGTCAGATGAAAAATGAAAAGAAATGAAAAACACTTAGAGCCATGTAACTCCCAAGAAAATTGGTAAACGCCACTCAGGTATATTCAGTGTTGAAAAACATTAGCAAGTGTATTGCAAAAGCTTAGATGCAAATAAACAGCACTGCTGGTTTAAACTATATATTTGTCTTTAAGCCACAATTGAATAAAGTTTTAGTGATAACTCTAAATTGTGAAGTGGAGCTGCTAGCTTGCAAATGTTTGGGCATTTTAGATTTCCCTGAAAGCCTCTCACCTCGCTTCCTGTTTTTTTTCACAATCAATTCAGAGCAGCTGCATTAAGATTAGACTAATCCATCATGACAGCCTGCATTATTTATCACCTTAATTCCCATTATGCATTTGGGGGAAATGCTGTGTTGTGCTGCATAGTTCTAATGTGTTTGGCGCTGAATAAGGTAATGTTTGCCTTAAAAAAATTGTGCTGTTTGTGAAATTTGTCATCCTGCAGAGACTATGTTGGAATATGTTAATCCCAGTGCTTACACAATAACAGTTTATTATAAATATTGCTTTTAAACTCAACACTGATGTTCAGTCAAATATGTCAGTATTTTAAACACTGTTTTGATGTTTGTTGTTCCCTTGCGTCAGTGTTTTACAACTCTGAATCTGAATTAGATTACCTTCCTGGGTTTCATGGAGATTTTTGTCCACACATTGGTGCAACAATGCTTGTTTTTTTTTGTACCGGACAGCTCCTAAACAGAGGGAAATGCATCCTCTGACACCTGCATGTCATGAGATAATAGACCCCTGTTCAGTTCCTGATTGCATGCTGGTGCCCATTATGTAGTCCAAATCTGTTCCACAGTTTGATAAGGGGATTTGAGTGCAGGAAGGGGACCGACTGAGCAATCACAGGTGGGATGACGTCCATGTTCCTGCTGTCATGCTTGTGTCATGTGAGAGTTGCCTTCTATCAGCTGGAAAATGAAGCTATGGTAGTGAGACATCACAGGGCTTTGCTGAGTTTCTTGCATGTTGACTCATGAATATGTACCTCACTGCCAGTATCCCGAAGTGTCAACCTCTAATACTAACTCTGATTTGATCATCAGTGATGTCAATTCCATGATTACGCTATGTCTTTTAACAGAAAATGTAATTGTAATGAAGAGGTGTTTCGTTACTTGTTCAGAGTAAATTGCATTTTATTTTAGGTAATAGTGGACACTTTTCTGGGCACATTTGCACTTTATTTAGCACTCCGCACTTATGGAAAAATATTTGCAAATTAAGAAGCATGAACTTGCACATGAGAACTCTGAAATGTTTGTTGATTGTTGAGTATTTTGGTGGTTGGTGTGGTTCTGTCTTCCGGGCACTTGGGCGGCTTCTCAGTGTGTGGTGTACAAATGCTATAAGATAAAGAGGCAATATTAGCCACAAACATAATTGATTACCATGTGGTTAAAAAGTGTGGGTAAATGTATTTGTGCAATCTATTGTGGATGAGTGCCTGATTTTTGTGCAAAGCGGAATAATGGTGAAGCACTTACTCACCTGTTTTGTCCTTTGTCCTCTCTGGGGTGTTCTGGCAGGTGTGTCTCCTGGGGTCTGAACACTATTTTAAGGTTTCAGGAGAGACCAGGGAGTAAATTGGGTGGGGGAGTTGCTTGGGGGTTTTTAGGTGTTTAACTGGGGTGATATTGTTTTAATGGAAATGCAGTACTTGTGTGTAGTGTTGGTGATGGTTTTTATTATAGTTTATAGTATAGACAATTGTTACACGGCTTAATTGCATGTTGGGAAATATACCTGTTCATCAGCAGCAGGGTATAAAGGGCTGTCTCAGCTCAATTAGTGGTTGCTGCTGTTCAAAGTCACTAGTGCTACATAGCCCTGCCATGTTGAGCTCTGTAAATTAAGTGCATGATGGATGAAAATAACAAAATTGCAGCCTAGCTGCTTGATGGACATTCTTTACAGTAGTCCACATTGCTTTGGAAGAACAATACTTGTTGGGGCAAGTAGCACATTTTGTAGATGAAACTGTCAAAACTGTATCTGCCCTCGCCCACAGCAGAGTCAGCATTGCTCAGCTTCTGTTTTAGGCAACAACAAATCTGAATGAATTTTCATAAAAGTGGCATGAACTCAATCTTTAGAATGCCGAGTGATTCATTCTTGGCCTAGAGCCTCAGTTTGTCTGTGCTGATGCATGGTAAGACATTTGTGTGTATGCCCATGTAGACTTAGGTAAACGAGAATGGACTGCCAGCGCCTTTGTGTTATTGTATCTGCTCTGTGTTTGCTTGGAGACCTTGAGCTCCTGCAAGAGGAAGCGTTTGGCAGCTCGGTCGTAATGGACTCAAGTTGAGAGCAGGCAGATACCGCATGGTGAGCCAAAGTCTCAGAGTCTCAGCTGTAGAGTGAGTCCCCATTTGGCTGGGTGTAATTGGTATTTATTGTGCTGGTTTTATTAGACTTATCTTTGGTAATATGTAACTTGTGACAGCCACAAAAACAGCTGTAAAACATGTGACTCAGTTTATTATAAGAAAAATATGAGGGTTCCCATGATTAATACAGAATTGTCTTATTTTTTAACTCACTGCTTTGCAATCATGTTTGAAGCAATCCATCATAGAAGAAGCTTAGAATATTTCTGCACTCACCATCCTCTGAACTTTATGACATAATTCAATGCAGCCACAAGCCATTATGCATTTCCAATAAGAACTACGACTTCCTTTTTTTTGCCTGGAAGTCCTTCATTCATTGATGTTGCTCTTGCTGCCTTCAGTTGCCACACACAGTAAGTGTGCATGAATCTGTACACAGTGTATCCAGCCATACTTTCAGAGTGCAACACTATGTGGTAGTTTGACCTATTAAACAGACCTCTGATGGCTTTTGTAATGGTCCATTAAGATGATTAAAGCTACTTTCAGATGGTCGACAGTCCTGAGGGGTATAATTGTATCATAGGTGCTTAATGGGAGCTTAACTGTAGCTTTTACTTGAATGAAACACTCAGACAGAATGTTTATTTTTGTGAATAAGACCACCTGTTGCTCTGTCATTTGCTCGTAGGAAGTGTGCCTGCTTACTGGGATTAACTTTTAGGCTGGATGCGAGCAGCAGGGAACAGTCCTTCTCGGCACTTCTGAATTGATGCTGTAATATCAACAAGTCACAAATCCCACATCTGTCTGTACGCAAAGTAGGCCTCTGCAGGCTGCAGTACCCTAAGCTGAATCATCTGCCTTGCCATTTAGCACAGTTGGCTTCTGAAGTTGAATAAAACCCTCAGTTTTAGTGTCTTGCTTTACATCAAAGGCTACTGATCTTCAGTGGTCAACATCTATGGCCCAGGCACTCTTAGGGGTTATTGACCAGATCTGGTCTTAATTTCTTTGCCGAAGAATTTATCATTTAACCGAGAGCATTCATTCCATCAGCTTTAAAAGCATAGTCTGACATAAGAAAATGAAGAAAAATGAAATGGAAAATACTCTTTCTTCTGAAAATAAATAAGAAAAAACGTGAAAGGTAATGGATTATCCTTTATGACCAATGCAGAAAGGAGTGCCTTCAGGTCTGGCTCATTTTGGAAATATCACATAAACAGTCACAAACAACGATTTCCTGTTTTCTCATAATGGGTGTGGTGTGTGTATATGGACAAGCTAGTGTACAAATTTGAGGAGTGAATGTGCATAAAGCCTCTCACATTTTCCCTCTCACTATGGTAGAGTAACATTTGTTCATATGACTCCGAGTCTGTAATCTTCCCGCCTTCTTTTGTCTTTGAGGTTTGATCTCGGTGGCAGCAGAGACAAGGAGCTATAATGTATTTTTCAGCACAGTTTGTAGACTTGTCAATCACTTTCTTTTATTTTTTGCAAGGTTTTGCATGTTTACTTTATTGTTATTTACTGAGCTGGTGAATCCGCATATACTCACATCTCCAAAGCCTTGTGCAACGGTGAGTTACTGCAATTGATAAACAGGATGCAGACTTTGAACAGCAGCTTCCTTTGTCATATCCTGGGGGAGTTTGTGAGTGAGGCATTTTGACCCTATCTATACTGTATTTATTTGATTGTATTTATTATTTTTTTTATTTAACAGGCTTCCAGGCTTTTAGATTCTCTTCATGTAGACCTACCAACCCCCCTCCTGTACACCATAGCAAAAACGCCAGATCGCTGCAATCCGTTGCACTAAAGTCACCCATGGATTACAGAGTACTGAATAATCCCGATGATGACAAATTTCATTGGGCACTATCTTCTCAGTCATCACCAGAAGTTACAGCTGCATGAAATTATTTGCTCAGCCTGAGTGACCAAATGCACAGATTGTTGTTTGTTCTGCTCCATTTGTTTCGTTATAAAAACTCACGTAAATTCATGCACACACATGCAGATTGGGTTTAAGTTAAGAGTCATGTAGGCCTATATGTCAACATCTGCTTCTTGAATGTGGTGAGTGACGGCTTTCAACTTAATCCACATAAAGAGCATATTGGCTGATCTGTAGTTGTTTTATTGTTCCTCCATAACTTATTTCATATATCACATATTGTATCATCTGGTATTTTTAATTTTTCTTCTGTTCAGGCTTTTGTTTTTACCCATATGGATCAATAAACTTAAAGCTGTGACCTTATGTAGTTATATTTCCAAGTTAACATCCTGAAAAGTCAAAATTTTTGATTACTAAAAGTACAAAAATTAGTCAAAATTAAAACATACAAAACAAGAAGTGCATTCTGTTGTATGAGGTCAATGTTATAAGACATAATAGGCAGAAATAATTAAATTAAAGGCAGTTATTAAAAAGTCATCATGTAACCCAGGTCCCTTAAACAGGTGAGTACACTGGTAGGATATTTGAATAAACAGTGTATGTCTGTAGTATGTCTTCAAAGAGATGAGATTCTTAGATTAATCACTTTTGGAGTAAAACAGCAAAGACAGTCATGCTCATTCTATCCTGCTTAAGCTGAAATTATGGTTCAGCAATGGTAGCGTGTTTTCAGTCCGCTGGCAGTCCGTGGATGGCCTGTCTACCTGCAGAGAACGTCTGTTGTCAATGGAAGCAGTGTACAACGTATGCGGTACAACCGTGAGCTGTGAGCAGTTGTTGGTCCACCAGGCAGCCGTGGAGAAGGATGAAGTTATAACGTACAAAGAGCTGAAGTGAAACTGAGTGTTAAAAACAATGAAAAGTGTCCAGTGCAGCCACTGTTTGTGCTTTTCATGGTGTAATTTTTGATCTTTGATGCTTTTTTTTCACACTTCTCCCATTACTGGTGAAGTCAGCTGTTGCTCCCTTTCCTCTTCTGGCCCACTTGTCAACCAATCAGCAACTGATGTACAACGTCATTCACGTCCAGCAACGTGCAATTGGGATTTTGGAGGAGTGCATGTTTCCATTGGGAGAAACCCCCTCTCCGTACACTGTCTGTAAGGGAAATGCATAGGCAAACGGATACAATTGCGGTATGATAAATTATGCATTACAAGCCTGCCTGGTATGTCTTCACCCAGGCCAGCATACTTTCACTTTCACCTGTTTCACCTAAAACATGTTGCATTTGAAGTGAATTTACTTCACGCAGTGATAGATAATAATAATATCCAGTTACATCTGTATATGTCGATCAGAGATGAAACCTTCCTTCCTTCCTTCCTTGCTTCCTTCACTGTCCTTTACTGAAATACAATGTAAACTGGTACCATTGCCACATACTGGTACTACACCTAGAAGTCCAGTGTGCTGCTGGATGATGAGAATGTTACATTGCAGTTTCTAATGGCTGTTAAGCCTTTTATTTACAACTGGTAGACTTCCCCTCTGTCATTGTTTTAATATGCCTCATGCATATAGGTTTGTGATTCGGAGGTAACGTGAGCATAAAGATCATCACAAGGCTTTTGCTAATGGTTCCGGCTAAGTGGACAGATTTATGTGGCTCTTAACCATTGTCATTATGGCCTGTGATGTATCCTTGCAGACATTCTGTGATGTTGTTATGAACAATTTCTCTAATCTAGACCTTTTTTTTTTTGAAGATGGCACTGAATAAATAAGTAAAGTATTTCGTTTCTTTATATCCAGATATAAAATGTTAAAGTTTCATGTAAAGAGAAACACACACAAAAAAACAATACTTAACCAAAACAGAATTTAACTGACACTGATATACAATATTTAGGACATATCTCTCACAAGCTATTATAATAGTAGTATTCACAGTTTCCTCTTCACTGGAGGATTATTTGGCAAAATGATCCTCTAGACTCTAAATATGATTACGTTTGCATGGCACGGGGAGGTAGCCTTTCATATAAGAGCCTTGTCTGTTGGGCTAGGTTGATAGAGAGTGCATATTGTGAAATACTGAAGAATGGTGTTCTCATAAATGCTTTTATATTTGAAATAAATTTAGCTTTTGTTGCATGCCTCTCTACTTACGTGAAACATTAAGTTTACACACAGTTCAGCAATAAAATCCAGATAGATCTGGTATTCAGTTTTAGTATGTACAATATTAATGTCCTTAAAGAAGATAAAATGTGTCATCTCTCCAATTAATCCAGTCCCAGATTAATAAAATATAATTAAGGACATGGTATGTGCAACGAGATTTAAGAATAACACATAAAATGTGTTTTGTCCTGTCTTCTGTCATTACTTTTTACGTCATCAGATGACCTAAGACTGAAAGTGTCTTCTAATTTTCTTCTAATTTTCCTTCCCTGTACTTGAAGGATATCACCCCTGTCTGTGTGGTTTTTCTTTCTGAACAAGAGAAATTGTTTGTGGAAGGTAAAAGGCCACGGCTAATGTGTGACAGCGTGTTTTAAGGTTTCAATGTAACATTTTGTTGTATTAATAACAACAGGTTGCTGAATAGAAATAACTTTTATGTCGTGCTGATCAGCCACAGCAAACCATAATAGCATTCAGCAGCAGCAATGTACTGTTTCAACTCTGGCTGACCTGAATGCACCTCCTTTGAACTGTAACTCTGAGAATAATGCACATTAGAATAATACAGCTTTTCTCAGTGACATGGATTCAACTTAATAAAAGGTGTACCTTCCAGAGGTTCACGCCACTTTGGTTACGGATCAGAATGCTTTTAAAACTGAGAGGGTTTGGTTAATCCATGGGGAGGTGCAGCACTAAGCATTACCAAGGATTAGAGTAGGACATTACTACCACAATGCATTAGAAGTGTATTAGATAGCTCCATGATGGAACACAGACTAATGCACCAGGCTCTGAATTACAGCATAATCTGCATTTAATTGCCATGAGTTTTGTTGTGATAATGGCATTATCTAATGGAAGAGCTCTGGAAGGGTTGGTATGAAGAACAAAAGGCAAGGGAAATGGAAGGGGTAGTGATGCAGTGACAGATGTGGGACTCTCACTTTAAGGATAATTATGCAGGCTGGCAAACTGGTGAGATTTTTTTTTTTTTTATCCTCCTTGCACAAAGATCCTCGTTCGTTACACCAGAGATGTTTTTCAACAGTGAAAATGTCAAGAATGCAAAAATGCAAAAACATTGACTGAGTATAATAGAACAGCATTGTAAAGCATAACAATTAAATGCTTGTTTTGGATGAGGCCCTTTGTCTGTTTATCATGACTTCCAGCTATTACCAAGACTCATGGGCTGTTTCTGATACGTTGCATTCACTGCACACAGATTTGTATTCCATTTGTGGCAGCAGTGGTGTTGGTGGGGTGTGCGTGCATGTGTGCTGGACAGGAGACACGTGCATGCTAAATAGTGCCAGTTCTGTGGTGTTCCTCTGCAGATATTTTACTTGCCAAATGCCCTGTGACTAATAAGTATTGGAGCATTATAGTATCAGCTGCCTCTCCAGCTAGTCTCTCGTCCTGCAGATGCACTCCAACTGCAGCTACAGATTAGGGT
Source organism: Heterochromis multidens (assembly GCA_015108495.1). Lineage (NCBI taxonomy): Eukaryota > Metazoa > Chordata > Actinopteri > Cichliformes > Cichlidae > Heterochromis > Heterochromis multidens. The sequence continues at coordinate 7,802 of VUQS01028187.1, read as the reverse complement.
GCTTAGCTTGGCAGAGTGGTACATAAAGCAGTTTTCTGCTTGCTGTAGCTTGTAGTCCTTCAGTTTGTAGAACAGGGACTACTTTCATCAGCTGCAGTGCAAGACAGTAGAGCTGGACTTTGTCCGATCATGGCAAGCAGATGAATGAAGCAGAAGACACAACAGTGGCCTGGCCAAAGAAGGCCAGGGGTAGCTGTTTAGCTTTAACTGAAATTCAAAATAACTGTGAGAGGATTGCCTGCTGGTATATTGAATGCCAAAATAGGTTGTAAAATATTCCTTGGTAATTCTTATTATACCTAAGCTGTCACTGTGTGTTTGTATGATCTGTGGAATTTGTGCAATATTATAAGTATCTTGGGACTATTATTGATTCAAGACTGATTTAAACATAAACTGTGAAGCAGTGTGCAAAAAGGGTCATCAATGTTTGTTTTGCTTATGGAAACTGTCCTCCTTTCATATTGATAAGACCATTATGACCCTATTTTATAGATCTTTTATTGAGTCAGTTTTATCTTTTTCCTTGGTGTCATGTACAGTAACCTATCTTTGTAGGACAGGAACAAACTGAGTCAAATTGTGAACTGGTAAATCGCAGCTTAACCTAGAGTCTCTGTATACCAGAGAGTTGTAGAGGATGACCAGCACCATCTTAAATGATGACTCCCACCCCTTATGTAGGGATTTTCAGCTTCTTCCCTCTGGACAGAGGTTTGCAGTCTCTAAATGCAGGATGAAGCGTTACAGAAACAGCTTTGTCCCAGCTTTTATTGTTCATCTGAATAAGCTATAGCAAATTGTGCACATATCTATTCCATTTATTTATTCATTTTTAATTGGAATCTATTTACTTATTTATTATAGTGTTTTTAGCTTTTTGGCCTTTTATAGTATTTATTAGTCTGAGGGTTTGAAGTTGTGGTTTTAGTGAAGCCTGGAGCACTCTCTCTTTTCTCTCTTTTATTTTTCTTACCATGTGTATGTGAATATTGTCCAGTGTCTGTGTTTGATGTCTGGTAGAAGGGTTGCCTGCTCTTTTAACTGCAAAACAAATCTATCAATAAAGGAACCTGAACCTGAACCTGAAGCTGGACCTTCGGCTTGGCAGACAATCTATTTCCTGACCCAAAGCTGCAACAAAGGTGTTTATATGAATAACTGTCTGTCTCAGTGAGTTAGTGCTTTCCCTTAGACCTTTATTTTTTTTGTCAATACAGAGCCACCAGTAAACACAGTTTCTCTGGGTGCTGGTGTATACATTTTGCATTTGTACCTGTCAGTGCTTGGCTCCAAACTAAGTATAAAGTTTGTAGTTTATATCTAGGTTTTTGCAGAGGTGCAGTGAAGGAGAGTCATTTTTGTGTTAATTTTGGCAGAATGGTGTGTTTCTAAGACCTGTTATAGAAAAATATGGTAAACAGATGTCAAAACATTCTCACTTTTGACCTACCTGTGCACTTTTCCTCCATAGAAGGGTTTGGTATGGAAGGTGACAGTGGCGGAATATCCACTCTTGGCACAGTTAATAGTGACCTTTCCCCCAAGTTCCACCCACGGCACAGAGAGGACGGAACGGGCATAGGCACAGGGTAGTGTGAACACATACTCCTCATCATGCTCCAACAAGTGTAGCACACCTGAAACAGGATACATTTAAATGTGAATACAGCACGATGAATGCAGTTTGTAGGATAGGTGTGAATATTAACACAGTTATTAGAAAAATTAATTGAGTGGTTAGCAACTCATAAAAAGATGTACACAATAATCCACATAATCTCGATAAACAGATTTCTGCATATGATATAGACTAACATAAAACATGCAGAATCTATAGACAAGGGACAAAGTGTTTTGGTACCTGAAGCTTTGTGGTTTCTTTTTTGTAAACTGTTTGTAGTCGTTATCATTCACATTTTTGCAGACATTGGCTCCATACATGTAAACAGTCCATGTGGAAAGTTCAAATTTCAAAATCATCTCCAAATGTCTGATGATAATTTAGATTTTCATTTTAATCACTTTCCTAAATTTACTGTATCCAGTACATATAATAGTAGATAACCAAATAGTCTAAGGGTTTGAAAGAAGGCAACTGGATTTCTTTAAGTTGTTTGAAGACGTTTCACCTTTCATCCAAAAGGCTTCTTCAGTTCTAAAACCAAATGGTGGAGAGTCCCAGGTATTTAAACCCTAGTGGGGGTTGTCTTTGAGAGGTGGTCGTTAACCCACTATTGATCATGTGAGTCGTCACATGAGCCAAGGTGTGAAAAAAGGGGTGGGTCATTATCACCACAGGTTTTTCATTATAATTCCTGCTTTAAGTTTAAGGATAGTTCCAGGATAGCTGGGTAAACCCAAGCCTGTGTACGGAAATTGACCTTTATTTCTGATAAAAGTGGTGTTTCCATCAGTTGGATCATAATCACAGTTATCCAAAATAAATAAATCAAAAGCTGCTAGATGGTTTGCCATGACAAGACACTTACAAATCCTTTACTCACTAAGATATGATCTGCTAGTAGGATTCATTCTCTTCCCAACAGGCAGTTAACGTCAGTGTAATTAGAACTCTGCAATTACAGTACAATTGCATGATCTAGGCTTTAATTCCCACTTCTGGCTCAATTTTTTTGTGCCTCTTGTCCCCCTGATTTCCCACTGAGCCCTGGTCTCTCCTCCTTCCCTCAGTGCTTATGTAACAAATAGCTGTGCCAACTCAGGGCTTAGCTTATGTTGCTTGCCACCAATCCAGCCTCCAGAGAAACTCTGCCTTCACAGCCAGTCTCCAGTGGCCCCTTCACTACTGGCTGCTTGTCTGACTTCCGGAAATGTCCGCTTGCCCTTCTAAAACTCCAGGTCAGTCCCCTGAAGTGTTCATTGGCCATGTTCTGCCTGCAGGATGGCTGCCTGAACTGTTCCCCCACTGCCAAAACCCCTGTATTCTCTTTACCTTCCTGTTATCTATGATCTGGCTCTCGCTTGTTTACATTTAGCTTATTATTCATCTCTTGCATTTTAAGTTATCTTTAGTTTGGGGTTCTGTGTGGTTGGTATTTAGTTTGCTATTCTTAAGAGTTGTTATGTTTCCATTCTGTTTCTCCAGTCTCGTCTCTGTTGTCTTTTTTCTTTCAGTGTTCCCCTGCCTTCTTCTGGTCTCCCTGAGTCAGGTTAATTTTGTTTAGTCTTGTTTAGTTTACCCTGTTTAGTTGTCTTATTTACTGTTTTATTTTGGTAGTGGTATGTTCTCTTCTATCTTGTGTAGTTTAGTTTCCCCATGCTCATTGTCTAGATTGTTTTCAGCTGTGTTTAGTTCCCCACCTGTTTCCTCTTTCCTTGTTACCGCTTGTATATCTATATGTATAGTATATATTCTGCACTTAAGCAGAAGTACAGATACTTGTGTTAAAAAATACTCTGGTAAAAGCTGAAGTACTGATTTAACTTCTTTACTCAAGTAAAAGTGAAAAAGTATTTGCTCTGAAATGTACTCAAAGTAAGAAAGTAAAAGGTAGCTTTTTGAAGGACAATTCTACCAGCTATTTTTGTGCAAGGCTAACTGAACCTCTTGCTATATTAATATAATAACATTATTACATGGGAATACAAACTTTTTTTGAATCTGTCTCCACACCTAAACAGAAAAATGAGTACAGTCAGATGTAAAAGTGAGATTTGGCAAGTGGGGGAACCCTACGATTGGCTGTAGTGGCTCAGTGTGGAGAAAAGAATCACAACTCACTTTCTATTGAGCCCTCCACTAAATTTTCATCATGTACAGGCTGTCATCAGCTGACCTGCTGCTGCTGCTGCTCCGAGGTTTACTGCTCTTTGTTGATTTATACAACTGAATTCAACAAGCTGTAACCCAATATTTCACAAGCCATCTTGATTTCCATTCCCTACACTGTATATTGTTTATTCTGTCTTTCTTCCAGACAGTATAAAGTTGGTATGAAGGTGCCATTCAGTGAATGAATCTAAGCATCATCAGCTTAAATTCAAATTCATCTCTGTTATACTTAATGTAATCTAACTCTGACCATGAACACCACAGTCAATGTGCACCAGTCACACACTGTTCTTAACTTTAAATCTATCACAGTACAGAAAACTAACCTGTTTATCCTGCACTAACCTGCAGAGTATTCTCATTTTGTTTTGCAGGATGTTTCACAATATGAAAAACATAACTTCACATCATGTACAGATCCAATATCTGATTTTAAAAAAAAGGACTTACATGTAAGCTATACATTTCCAGTTTATCAAATACCACTGAGCAGTCCTTACCTTTAAATATAACCTCTCTTCTTCCTGTCCTGTCCTGTCTTTTTACATCTTTCTCCATCTCTGAGTGAAGTTAGCTCTCATTCTTTTCTTTCCCCAGGAATTACAGCAGCTGTACCTTAAGCTAGCAGACACAGTGTGTAACCAGCTGCAAACATCAGTTTGTGTGTTTGCTGATATTTGTTGAGCTGACAGAAAAGTTGCATTTGAAATTACCTGACACTTAAAAAACGTTACTCCCTTTATGCTCACCCCTTATCTGTAGGGCTAGCTAGAAGCTGAAGTACCGAGACCACGACTTATGGACATTGACACCGGATTGTTCCAGGCCAATTTAACCCCTGAGTATAGCTATATATTATGCATAAATTATGTTTTTGCCTCTTTCATCCCTTTGTATGTGAAAAGCACTGATGATGAATACACCAATAGGATTGTATTTTGATCCCATTTACTCTGTACAGGAGGTCTGGACCGGCTCTCTGTCTAAAGGGTCAGAGTCTCTGTCCCTATGAGTATTACACTAGTAGGTTGACAGAAACTAATTTAAGCCAGTGGTGGGGTGATTCGCCTAGCTGCTAACTACCTCCTTCCACATGCCTACACCGCTGTCCTCTAATGATCCCCCCTTAAGTAGCAACCCTGAGTTAGGTGGAATCAAAAGCCACACCCATTAACAATAGCTCCCCCAGTGATCAATGGCATTGGTAAGTTGCTAGGTTTTGCTTTAGTGGCCTTGGAAATAGGCCCCAGGGATCTTTTAACTTTAAGGGCTAGAATAACCTATAAGGACCTTCAAAAGATATTAGTACTCATACACAAGTGTTACCTTTACTGTTAAAAAGAACTCAAAAAAGGGAATGTCCAATTAACTTTCATTGCGGATAGGATATTTTATTTAAGCAGGGCAAAGGGGGAGGGACAAGCAAACAGTTTAATCTGTTAATAATCATCATATAACCAACTCAGTTTAAAATTTAGTATTTCAAGGGAAACGGAAAAGAAGAATTGTAAAACTTAAAATAATCCAATCAGTTTAAAATTTAGAATTTAAAGAAAAAGAGAAAAATAGTAAAACTTAAAAGAATCAAATCAATCTAAAACTTAAAATCTTAAAGCAAAAGAGAGAAATAGTAAAAGCTTAAAATAATCAAACCTGAACTGTTGCTGAATATCTGCCACCGATGTTGATAAGGTTTTAGGAGAGGAGAAAGCCTACCACAGCCATCTGATAAATCCTTTCCCTCAGCCGCACAGTTGGATGAAATCCGTTTGAAGGTCAAAAAGTCCTTACAAAGTTCCCGAGACTTCCTCTAAGTTCCAATCTAATATGCCTCGAAAAATAGTAAATCCAATTTTAATCCACAGTGGGCTGGAAAAAATGAGGGTTGAATCTGCTGGGTTTCTTGCTTTCTAAAATCCCCTGTGAATCTTCAAGGTTCTAATCTTCCACTCACTTTGACGAAAACCCAGGAGATAACCACAAATGTTATCTATGTGCTGTTTATATAATCTTTCTTTCTCGCTCCTCCCCTTATGACACAACCAACATTCAATCAATTGACATCTAATATCACTTATGACCAAGAGACCTAACTAAACATCAGGGCAAAGTATGTTGTTAGAACTGCAGCGCTCGGTTGTGACTTGGACATACTAAGTCACCACGGAATCCTATCGGAGACTGTGGAGAGGAGGAAGCGAAAGTGCTGCAAACGCAAACAGAAGAGGAAGAAGAAACCTGGGATCCAGGCCAAGCTAAAGGCTAACCCCTCAAGACCAACAGTGCCATTGCTCCTACTATCTAATGTCTGCTGCCTCGATAACAAACTGGACAAGCTACGTCTGCTGAGAGAAACCCGTAGGGAGTGGAGAGACTGCTGCGTGTATGCCTTCATGGAAACATGGCTCCAGGATAATATGCCAGACGCAGCCATACACATGAAGGGACTGACATTGTTCCGGGCAGAAAGAGAGGCAGCTAGCTCTGGTAAGAGCTGAGGCGGTGGTCTGTGCATCTGTATCAAACAAAAAAATTGGTGTGTCAATGCCATGTTAGTCACCAAACACTGCTCTCTGAGTTCCTCATTGTGAAATGCCGGCCATTCTATCTACCGTAATTGTAGCTGTTGTTTACATAGCTCCCGGTGCTAATGTTAAGGCTAGTACTAATGAGGCACTTGTAGGGCTACACGACGCCATCAGTGAGCTTCTAACTAAACATCCGGACAGCTTTGTAGTAGTTGCAGGGGATTTTAACCACATCAGTTTAAAGATTGTGTTCCCCAAATTCAAGCAATGCGTGGACTTTAAAACCAGAGGAGTGAACATGTTGGACTTTGTGTATACAAACCACCCAGATGCATACAAGGGAACCCCCCGCCCCCACCTGGGCTGCTCTGATCATCTTTCCAATATGCTGGTGCCTGCTTACAAACCACTTCTGAAGCGCAGCAGGCCAGTGACAAAACAGACTAGGATCTGGCAGGAGGGTGCAGCCTCAGCACTTCAAGACTGCTTCAGGCACACTGAGTGGGGGGTGTTCAAGACAGCAGCCTGTCAGGGAGACCAGATAAACATCGAGGAGTATGCGGAGACAATAACCACCTACATTGTAAAGTGTACAGAGGATGTCACTGTAGTTAAGACCTTCACTGCACCTGGCAACCAGAAACCCTGGATGACCGCAGAGGTGCGGTCATGCTGACAGCCCGAGATGCAGCTTTCAGGGTGGGGGATGAGACTGTTCTCTGCTTGGCCAGGTCTGCACTCTCAAAGGGAATCAAGGAGGCGAAACGTCCCTAGCTTAACAACTTCTTTGCATGCTTTGAGGCATCTAACCCAAATAACAGGGGAAAGTGGGTCCTCCTCCATTATCTGCTGGGCCAGCTGTTATTATAAGCGCAGCAGACACCCAGAGGACCCTAGCCAGGGTCAACCCATGGAAAGCAGGAGGTCCGGATAACATCCCAGGACGTGTGCTCAGGGACTGCGCTGCGGTGAGCTGGCAGTTGTCCTGACTGATATTTTTAACATCTCGTTCACCCAGGCCACCGTACCCAGATGTTTCAAAACATCCATCATAGTACCAGTAGCTGGAGACTCTGTCGTCTTACTGGGGGACTTCAACGCTCATGTGGGCAACGACAGAGAGACCTGGAGGGGCGTGATTGGGAGGAACGGCCTGCCTGATCTGAACCCGAGTGGTGTTCTGTTATTGGACTTCTGTGCAAACCACAGTTTGTCCATAACAAACACCTTGTTCGAACATAAGGGTGTCCATAAGTGCACATGGCACCAGGACGCCCTAGGTCGCAGATCGATGATCGATTTTGTAATCGTATCATCAGACCTGCGGCCGTATGTTCTGGACACTCGGGTGAAGAGGGGGGCTGAGCTGTCAACTGATCACCACCTGGTGGTGAGTTGGATCAGGTGGCCGGGGAAGATGCTGGACAGACCTGGTGCGCCTAAACGTATAGTGAGGGTGGGTTGGGAACGCCTGGCAG